>JAOVVA010000052.1:4815441-4826897 GCA_028565275.1 Leiocassis micropogon | reverse complement strand
AAGCGCGCTGTGTCACGCCAAACAAATAATTGCGCAAAAACATAACGCAAGCTTTTAAAATTCATTAAAAGAAGCTTCGAGGCAGAAGATTTTGCCTCGGTCATTTTTCCGTGCGTGTGTGTCCCTGTTTCTGCAGCCTATTTGTTGTTAAGCTCAGTCTCCTGTTCTCGCGCTCTGTTTAGACACGCTGCGTTGTGATTGGTTCAAATAGCATATTGCGGGAAAAGTCGGCAGCCCGCAAAAAAAGAAAATTTAGAAATCGCGCATTTTCACATCGCGATTTCGATATGATTTCAATTAATCACACCGCCCTAATATTGATATTATTGTTATTAAGCATGTGGAAAAGAAATGTTGATTTCTTTTTTCTTTTTTTTTTTGTTGAACAAGAAAACTATAAAGATCTGTGTATTTCTTTTCTTTCATGTTATTTGTTTATTGATTTTAATATTTTTTTTCTCACAGAGGCACTCGAATGCGTCTCAGTCTCTGTGTGAGATCATTCGTCTGAGCAGGGATCAGATGTTCCAGGTGCAGGGTTCCTCAGAGCCTGACCCTCTGCTTGCCACACTGGAGAAGTACATCTTTCTCTCACACACACACACACACACACACACACACACACACACACAGAGTAAGTGTAGTGATGTGTGGACGGTAACCCCGGTGCTGTTTCTCCCCCAGACAAGAGACTGTAGAGCAGCTGCTGTCCAATATCTTTGACAGAGAGAAGAATGATTCTGCTATAGTCAGTGTGATCCAGATCCTCCTCACACTCTTCGAGACACGGAGACCAGCGTAAGTGACCTGCAGCGTGTCAGTCGTGTCACTTTGTGTTTATCCTCTCAGACTTAAATCACTTAAAGATGAAAACATTTGTGAGCACGTCTGATGTTTGTGCAGGTTCGAGGGTCACTTGGATCTCTGTCCTCCTGGAATGAACCACCCGTCTTTTTCCGTTAATCAGAGCATCCTCGATGCAGTCAGACCCAGACTGAAAGATTTCCATCAGCTGCTCCTGGAACCTCCCAAGGTCTGAGTTTGTTCACCACAAAAACAAACATTAAAATCAGAAAATTAAAGCCGAAGTTTTCACAGGTTAAGTTATTAGATTATAGTACAATAGTGTTGGGGGGGGGGGGGGGTTTAAACCTGATCAGACAGGGCCGGGAAATGTAAACAATGTACGTTGGCTAACTAGCTTGTTTAAATTCTTTTTGTGATCTCAGAAAACAGTGTTGAAGACGACGTGGGGCGTTTTGGACCCGCCGGTGGGAAACACGCGCCTCAACGTGGTGAGACTGGTGGCCAGCCTTCTGCAGACCAACACACACATCATCAACCAGGAACTCATTAACCTCAACATGCTGGGAATCATCCTCGTGAGTCTCTCTCACACACACACACACACGCGCACACACGCACATGGAAACTGAGGATCAAGGTTTTACACCAGGACATTATTTTACATTTTTAATAAGCTAACGAGGTAATAAATAGAAGGTTGCTCTTGTTGTTGAGGAAGCTGCTGTGGTGTAAGAGGAATAACCCCAGTTGCTGTGTGTGTTTGTGTGTGTGTTTCCAGGATATGTATTTTAAATACATTTGGAATAACTTCCTGCACATACAAGTGGAGATCTGTATAGCGATGATCTTAGCCATGCCTCCGACGCAGAGCGACGCCGAGATTAACCGGGAGGAAGATCAGGAGCCGGTCCGAGAAAACATCCTCATCACACACGTGAGTTCTGTTTTATTTGTGTATATTTCGCTTTTAACAACAGTCATTGTCGCAAATTAGCTTTACAGAATCAAAAGAAAATTTATGGACATGTGTGAGAGAACGAGTATGAATCAGAATGATCAGATCAGATCGTCCCTGATGAGCGAGCCGAGTGTGACGGTGCTGAGGGAAAAACTCCCTGAGATAGAAATAGGAAGAAACCTTGAGAGGAACCAGATTCTACAGGAAACCCATCCTCATCTGGGTGATAACGGATAGCAGGGATTGATCTGTATCCATACTGTGTGTTAGGAGGCTGGAGGTTCAGTATAACAGGTTCATAAGTTCATATGGAGTCCAGTTTGTTATTGGAGGAACTTCCAAATCACACAGAGACACATGTACCAAGTGATGGATGTGTGTGTGTGTGTGTGTCCCCACAGATGTTTCAGAAGTGTCGGCTGGTGCAGAGAATCCTGGAGGCCTGGAGCTCCAACGAGAAGGAGCAGTGAGTCACAGTTTATATCACTCCACACATACACACACACTTATACTGTATATGTGAACGTGTTCTCTCTCTCTCACTCTTTTTCTTTCACTGTTTCACTCTGTTTTTCTCCTTTGTGGTATGCTCTCTTTTTAATTATCTTTTCTTGCCTGAATCTATACGTCTCTCTCTCTCTTTCTTTTTTATTGTGCATACTTCACCCACCCTGTCTGTCTGCGTCCTTCTCTCTCTTTTTCTTTTTTGTGCATACTTCACTTTCTCCATTGTGTCTCTAATTGCATCTCCCTTCTTCGTCTGTCTGTCTCTCAGGGCTGAAGGAGGCCGTAGGAGAGGTTATATGGGACATCTCACCAGAATCGCTAACTCGGTAGTACACAATAGCGATAAAGGTCCGAACGGCGCTCAGATCCAGCAGCTGATCTCAGGTATACACGCATCTCACTTCCTGTGTCTGTCTGACCCGCAGTAACCCTCGTTAGAGCTGAACCGTGCGTCAGTATCCTGTATCTGTATCCTGAGTGTTGCGTCACAGCTCACATTTCGATCCCCTCCCCGAACATCTACATCCCCCACCATATGAATACCTGCTCTGTAACCATGGCAACGGTTCAGCCGAAGCTTGTGTTTACACTTCCCCCGTCGCACCATCAGCGGCGTGGGTTTGTGCCGAGCCTTTTTTTTTTTCTAAGGGCCGCGGCGTGGAAATGTTTTTAATTAAAAGCGACATGGCGAGATAACCCGTTTCCCCCTGTAACCATGGCAACAATTCTGTAGAGAAGTGGACATGTCCGGGGTTCGAGTCTGGAAGAGAGAACGTTAATAAAGTAAAAGTGGACTGCTCGGTAAACATCGCTGTGTAATGAGGAGAAGTGTGAGCGCAGCGCAGTGATCGTGTGACCGCATCGGGTTAGACGAGCGTCTTAGGGCGCTTCTAAATGTCTAGAACATGTGTTTATATGATTTAATGAAGTGTGTGTGTGTGTGTGTGTGTGTTACAGAACTCCAGGAGGACGAGAGGGAGAGATGGGAGGCGTTTACCTCGGGGCAGTTAGCAGACACGAACAAGAAAAACACTGTAGATTTAGTAAGTTCTCTCTCTCTCTCTCTCTCTCTCTCTCTCTCTCTGTGTGTGCGTGCGTGTGTGTGTGTGTGTTAAAATGATAAAAGAACGTTTGTCTGGGTAACATGATATCATTAATAATTAACAGTAATGTGTATTTCTTAGTGTTTATTTGTAATTTTTTACAGCAAATCAGTTATTTTTTTACAGTATTTGTAAATTTTACCAATACAAACTTTTTACTTTCTTACTTTGAGGTGAATTTATTTCTCATTCGGGCCCAAGCACTATGACATCAGCCCGATGTCATCGTAGTGTGTGAAGGGCTCTCTTGTTCTTCTAAGGATAATTGTTGGGGTCTTAACAAGCTCAAAAACTCAGCAAAATCAGCACACACACACGCGCACAGATTTTGCTGCATAGCTCACACACACTTGCACGTATACATACGGAACCCGGTACACATTTAGATCTCAATGAGGTGAACAACTTTCGCTCTGCATGTCATCAGCTCTAGTCAACAGGAAGTCGGTTATTTTGGGACGGTTGCAAGATGCACTCAATGGATTTTGATGTACTCCACCTCCTAGAGGATTTATACGATCGCCAATAAATCAGGCCTCTGTGGTGGTGGTGATGATGATTATGATGCCTTAAACTTCCTGTAATGACATCACATTGAGTGACATCATTGTGTAGATTGAAGATTCGAAAGTTGCTTTATTGGCATGACAAATATTTACGTTCGTATTGCCAAAGCTTAGAAATAAGGCACAAGAAAATAACAGGAGTGGAGAGTAAAAAAAAAAATAGTGCAAGGTGCTTGGACTCACTCGTTGTTGCTAGCAGCTATATTTTTACATTTGCTTCTTTTAATTAGGTCTTTTTTTTTTTCGTTTTTAATAATTAAAGTTATACGGGAGCGATTGTGCATTGTCTGTGTACTGATCCAGACAAAATTCTAAGCGCTTGATGGAACCAATCCACACTCGATGCGGTTTGATTTCTGATCCCGTATGCAGAAATAATGATTATTATTTTTATTACACACACCTGATTGGTTTGTTTTCTAAGTCAGATTGTTGTAGCTCTGATTTTTATCCTGCGTGTGATGTGTGTTGCTCAGGGTTGCTGTTGCAAAACCACTGGTGCTGTATTTATTCTTGTGTGTTTTTTGTTCTGCAGGTAAACACGCATCACATTCACTCCTCGAGTGATGACGAGGGTGACTTTAAAGACAGCGGCTTTCACCACGACTCGTCCCTGCAGCAGGTAACACCGTGAGCTTCAGCTCCTTCACAACACTCTTGTACAAACATTAAGTTTTGATTAAAGTGTAGTGATGACGCACCAATAATCACCGACATGATCATTATTATTATATTCTATTCGAATTCACTTCGAGGTGATGTTCTGTTATTCAGTTTTTTCCAGCTTTAAAAGATTTGGCATTATAAAAGAAACTTTATTTTAGAAGGCTAAGAACCCTTAATAAACCCTTAAAGAACCCTTAAACTGATTTCAGTCCGTATCTTTGCAATACTGCATGTAATATGAGAGCGTCCACTAGGGGTCAGAGCTAGATGAGTGGTAAAAAGCCACCCGCACCACCATGCCATAATGTGGGTAAATAAGTTTGGTGTGTGTACTGTATGTTTGTGTGTGTGTGTAGGGAAAACCCCAGATCTGATTACTCGTGCTGCTAATTTATACTTTTATTAAAGAGAATAGATTTTATTATCTATAAATAAAATCTACGGACGGAAACAGCTAAACCATGTGCTGTCTTGGAGCCCCTCAAGGGTTCCTCAAGGGTTCCTCAAGGGTTCCTCAAGGGTTCCTCAAGGGTTCCTGGCTTCCAAAGGAATGTTTTACACAAACAAAAAACAAAAATCTGTTGTAGCGTTCTGTAAAAAGGAGACTGATTATTTATTTATCTATTTATTTATTTATTAGTTCATTTCTCTTAGGTTTGTTTGGGAAAAGTGTGTGTGTGTTTAAATTTGTTATATAATACAACACTAATATTGTAAAGTTGTGTTTAGTGTAAAACACTACAGTGTGATGTTCTTCCACTAAACTGGTGTTGGATTAAGGCTAACCTCTGCATGAGTGTGTGTGTGTGTGTGTGAGTGTGTGTGGTGAAATGAAGCATTTAAAGTTGTCTTTCCCTCGAGACTATATCATTATCGCTGGTCCTGGGCTTTGCCAGGCCTTCTCTGATTATCAGATGCAACAAATGACGTCCAATTTTATTGAGCAGTTCGGCTTCAATGACGAAGAGTTTGCGGATCAGGACGATGTGGTGGAGTGAGTACTCATCCTGCATGATCCTTACCTCTCTCACACGGGGTTTTGGGGGGGCGGGGGGGGGGTTTGGGTGGAGGGTTTATGGTGCTTCTGGGCTGCCTGGGATGATCAGGGGTCACGACCCTAAACACATTCAGATTCAACGGGGAGTTTAAGCGAAAATGAAGTGTAGAGGGCGCTAACCCCGTACTCAGACGTGCAATCAGGGCGAGACGAGACGAGACGCACCTGGAGCTAATCTAGAGTTAACCGTCACGAATATAGCCTCGAGCTTAACACGGTCACGTCACACATGAGACTAGCATATCGTACAGAGTCTGACCACCGAGTGTGACGAGTTAATCTGAAGGCTGTACACTCATTTCCTTTACTTGTTAGCGACGTTAGCGTCGCGGCTCCAGCGCGCGGACTCGGCTGATCAGTCACGTCTGACGTAAAAAGGAGGGTAACGGTCCTACGTTTCATTTTCGGCTGAATCGCTGCTTTCTGCGTAGGAAACCTCAATCCACTAACCGACACCTGGGTTTGTTCATCAGTCATTCAAACCAGATTTGCTTTTTTTTTCATATATTTTTTTTTTTTACACTTTTTAATGTCATGCATCATCTGTGAAACCGCAAAACCCCTCTGTCCTGAAGGTCACAGTCACAGCTTCACCCCTGACTGTTACACAGCGCTCACGCTGGAGACTCCTTACATTCATGTCACACACACACACACCATTTAAAAATATGAGCAATTATTATTCTTTAATCTGTTTATTTGTGGAGCGTATGCTGCACACCTTCCTGTGACTGAGCCGTTACCATGGAAACCATAACCTATGAGAGTAAAAGCATTAATATAACAGAGCTGCTGTTAGGGAGAATTAATCAACACCATCCGACCAATCAGATCTGTTCCCTGCATTCCTATAGCAACCGCTGCCTAAGTCATGTATCTGATCGGTAATACGTTTAAATATATATTATGTGTGTGTTTTTGGTGACTGATGCAATAAGAGCAACTCATTTTAGCGCTGTGTATTATGGGTATTATTCCACAGACCCCCGTATTAGATCAGTTTTAGACTCTGACATCTGTTAGTTTTCAGCGTTATATTTTCATCATATCTCACAGATCACTAATTGACCAGACTTCACTCCAGACGTCTATCAGAAACACGACTCCAGACGATAGACTCCGACATGTTCCGGGTCGCACGAGGCGACTTCGGTGATCGTGTCTGCAGCTTTAAGATTAGGCTTTTTTAAAAAAATGTATTATTATATTTTTTTATTTATTTAGGTTTATTTATAGTCCTGATCCTGTTTACAGCAAATGAAGACAAATAAATGACTAACCATCTATCAGTGAATCGATATTGAAACATAAACTGGTAAAAAGTTAACTGTTAATGAACGTTCTGCAGAATGGTTCTGTTCCACAGATCTATTAACCTATTAACTTGTACACCACAAGAGGGCACACTTGCAGTTCAGACAATGAACTATAGCATATTACACTCTCTCTCACACACACGCGCACACACCAGGGAAACTAATCCTGTGTGAATATTCCTAAAATAATTATTTCCAAGAAGTCTGTGACTGTTTCAGGATCTAATCTGGAAATCTGTGTAATGTTTAATGAGCCGTCTTACTAAAGTGCTTTTCTTTAATGAGGAGGGATAATGGGATTGTGTGTGTGTGTGTGAGAGAGACTGGTTTAACTGAACTAAACTCTGTTCTCTTTAACCCCACAGTATTCCCTTTGATAGAATATCAGACATCAATTTTTCCTTGAATACAAATGAAAGTGTAAGTATGTGACGTTTTATTTCAGCACCGCAACCTCACACACACACTATGCATGTGGTTTCATGTCTGTCTCACTAATGGAGTATAATATTCACACACTGCTTTGTTTTATGCTAATGTTTATGTTCAACTGAGTGTGTGTGTATGTTGATTTACCACTAAAGTTAAACACACACACAATGCTCTTCCACGTGACCTTAGATGGATTTTAAACGTAACACAGTGATCGTTTGGATTATTGGCACACACTTCAGATAGAAATACATTTATAAAAATGAATAAATAATCCTTGTATTAAATCAAATTCTGTTGTTAAATTGTGTAAAAAAAAAAAAAAACTTTAATTTTTTCATGACTTTGTTCTGTTTGTTTTTTTGTACTCCTCATGTTGTCTGCTCTTTTTCCATTTTTTGTGCTTTATTTATTTTCTATCATTACCTTTTTTTTTTTTTTTTGAGCTCCAGACCTTCATATTTTTTTGTAATGTATAGGTTTGTAATGTATCCTACGTATAGGTTTTTGTTTTTACCTGTCTGTTCCTTTGAAACTGAAACGCACACAGTAAACCGCGTTTGTGTGTGTGTGTTGTCCAGGCCAACATGGCTCTGTTTGAGGCGTGCTGTAAGGAGAAGATCCAGCAGTTTGAGGACACGGGTTCAGACGAGGAGGACATCTGGGACGAGAAGGACGTGACGTTCGCTCCCGAGGCTCAGAGACGTTCCAGGTGAGGCTCAGCCTGCGCACACTGGGGGTGGTGCCAGTGTGGAGCATTATGGGTAATTTACAGATGTATATTGTGTGGACCATGTGCTTCCTCTGACTGACTGTCTGTCTCTCTCTCTCTCTCTCTCTCTCTGCTGTCGTACTTTCATCCCACTTGTCATTTGTTTTACAATCACTTCTCATATCTGTCTGTCTCTCAGGAGCTCGGGCAGTACAGACAGTGAGGAGAGTACAGACTCCGAGGAGGAGGACGTGAAGAGGGACCAGTTCGAGACCTCGAACCCGGCGGCTGATGACCGTATGGAGGTGGACAGTGGAGAAGGTGACAGGAAGTGACATCACAGCCTCTCTCACCTGCTGATTGAGTTCACTTTTTTTTTTAAAATGTTAACTTTGAAATCATCGTCTTGTTTCATCACGTGTCGTTTCAGGCCCCACCTGGACGGCCAACTTCGACGACGTCCCCATGGAAACGGGAGGCTCATTGGCCCCGCCCACTTCCTCGCCCTCCTCATGGAGCACGCCCACCAACACCGTCGCCACGGAAACGGGCTGGGCCAACTTCTCGAGCTTCACACCGGTCAGGTGAGCGAGCATCGCAGTCTCACTTACGCACGTCTAAACGAACACGTGACGTTTAAAAAAAAAATTTTAAAAAATAATCGTCGTCACGGTGATGTGAAGTGATGACGCGTCTGATCTCTGCAGCCCCAAGGACCCCCTGAGGAGCAACTCCCCTGTTGCCATGGAGACGAGCGTGGAGCCGGCAGACCCTCTAGGTGTTAACACACCCACAGGTGAGCGCACACACACACACACACACACACACTCGGCTTTATGGGGACAGAACAAAAGTCCACGCAGGGGAGTGTGGGACTGTGTCTTTACTCTCTCCTTGTCCTCTCAGGAGTGTCTCAATGGGACACGCCTCCAGCTGTTCATTCCAGAGGTTGTGACGTGGACGAGGAGGCGGCGGCGGACCGCGTCACTGAGACGGTCACTAACGGCTCCATGAAGGAAACGCTCAGCCTTACTGTAGACGCCAAAACCGAAACTGCTGTGTTCAAGAGGTGTGTACACGCATTACCACACACACACACACACACACACACACACACACACACGTGCACGCTCTACACAACATGCACATCCTTTTTTTATTTATTTATTTGCTCACTGTGTGTATCGGTTTCTCTTTCTACACGTGTCTGTCTCTCTTTCTGCACATCTGTCTGCCTCACTGCACATCTGCTTCGCATCTTTTCATCTAGAATATCTCTCTCTCTCTCTCTCGCTTCTGTCTTTCTCTCATTTCATGTTTGTGACTCTCTCTCTCTCTTACATCATGTCTCTTTCTCTCTCTGTCGTTAATATGAATCAGAGATTATTATTATTATTATTGTGTGTGAGATAAAGGCAGGTGTGTGTGTGTGTGAGGAGTGTGTAGTAGAGTGTTGACCATGCGCTTCCTCTCTCTCTCTGCGTGCGTGGGGGATCAGAGTGTTGAAATCCTATCGGTATGTACAGGAGGAGCAGTGTCTGTGTTTTAAATGTTCGCTGTACAGTCCACACACACACACACACACTCATGCTCACCTGTGTTTCTCCATCTGCATGTGTCTCATCAGGTCAGGGATAAAATAACACCGCCGCTAATCCGCAGCCAGCGACATTCACCTAGAACCCTACATTCTGTTCAGTGATCACTGTTACGACCCGAACACTCACAAATATCAACAACCGGCCGCGTTGTAATACTGTAGTACTGTTTACATTTAATATAGGCTTAAATCTTTATACCGAGTGTGTGTCTCCTCTTCATACAACATCAGATTTTAACATCAACACATACACACAGACCTAACGAGCGTTTCTTTCGTTTCATATTGAATAAATAAATAAAATGAATAAATTTGAGAGTTACTAGAGGGGGAAATTTACCAGAAATTTTAATCAGATCAACTGACTCTGAGCTGTACTGCGCGCGCACACACACACACACACGCTAAAATAATGTGTAACCACAAAAATTTTGTAAATTTTTTTTAATCTGTGTTTATTTTTTTAACTAGCTACGTTAACCAGTCTGTCTCCAATCACTTTGAGTTAATTTGATTTAATTATAAACTGAATAATTATTTTAACTGCACATTTCCCATGATGCTCCTCGATCCCCCCGCCCCCTCCGTGAAGGTGTTCCCTGATCTTCAGTCAACACGCGTTCCCCCCCCCCAAATAAAACGAGCGCTAATCCTCTTTGCATAACGAGCCACGCCCTGATCTCCTGCAGTCAGTCACGCTTCCTGTAGTAATTAACTCTGAAATGCGTTTAAAAATTTTATTAGATATTTGTTTATTTTAATGCCTGGTTTATTATAGAGAGGATACTGTGATGCTCAGGTTCCACCGCAGACTCCCCGTCACTCTCGCACATCAGAAAGCGGTGCTAATGAGAACCTCCTACTGCTCTTATGGTGAAGCTGTAAATCGCTTAATAATCATGAGGCGGTGTTGAGGAGGCGGGGCTACAGCTGGGTTTTATAGGGTCACCGTCATAACAGTGGTTTCATCATGTAATTACTAGGCATGTGCTTATCATCGGGTATAATCGTGATCTTTAGAACACACACAGCAGACCTGCTGACCATTTTGAGTTGAAATCGTGTAGCTGTTTTTAATATTGGTTTTGAGCCTCGAGTTAAACTGGAAGCCCCGCCCACTTCCCTCTATCTCCTGTTAGTAATCTCTCTCAACTTCCTGCTTAAAAGATGCGCTGATGGCGAGTCCTCACATCCCGCCGCAGTGGCTGAGAACAGTGGGGTGTGGCTGAAGGTGGTAGGGTGGGGATAGTAGCAGAATGTGGTGGGGTGTGGCCTGAAACAGGGCATAGGGTGTGGCTAAAAAGCGGGGTGGGGTTAGAGGCTTTAGGGGCGTGGCTGTTGCTAAGGCATCGCTAGGCGTATTCCTGTCCTATTTCAAAATGAAGCGTAAACGTCCCTGTTACGTGCTGCAACGTCACAATCACGTATGAGACCCAAACCACTGACCGCCCCCTTTATTATTATTATTATTATTATTATTATTATTATTATAGTAGCGTAAATGGGCGTGGCGTCTTCGCGCCTCCTCTATGTGGTTGGCAGGTCTGACTCTGTAACCATGGTAACGGCTTCCACGTCACTCACGTTCACGTCCTGACAGACTGAAGATGAGCACATGCCCGTACCCATCCACACCGCTCCCGATCAGTGACATCACACACCTCCATCATCTCATCCCCGACTCCGCCTCCTCGTCTCCCCATCTTCTGGTTCCAGCCGCCCCCGCCTCCCC
>JAOVVA010000052.1:4784254-4797855 GCA_028565275.1 Leiocassis micropogon | reverse complement strand
CTCCAGAGGCTTGTACAGTGGACACTATGCATGATGGGAGCATCGCTTCATGTCCTTCCCTTCTTACCCTGACACGTGATCGTGTTAAGTGTTATGAACAGACGTACACGAGTCTCACTGTTAAAACATTATTATTATTATTATTGTTATTATTACAATAGAATATGATGATGGTGATGGTGATGAAGGCTCGTGGCCGTGTGTTTTCCTGCAGAAGCTGATCGAGGAGGTGGACGAGATGCTGAACGCGTTGCCGGGAGTGACGTCTGTGCACGGCCGCTTCTACGACCTGTCCAGTAAATACTACCGCATCATCGGGAACCACGCGCTGTACTATAAAGACGCTCTGCGCTACCTGGGCTGCGTGGACGCCAAAGACCTGCCGGGTAACGACCTCGGGAGTAAAACTGCAGTGTGACTGTATCTGTGAAGCCTGGGGGCAGTACAGGGGCAACATAGTGGCGCCTACGCTATAGGGGTAATCTAGTACTGTATAGGGTAATAAAGGAGTATGGTACAGAGGTAGTATTGTGGTAGTACTGTATAGGGTAGGGGTAATCTTACTGTATTTGGGTAGTACTGAAGATTCAGAAATGTGTATAAACTTTTGTACCGTGTGATCGATTGCGTAATGGTTTGTGTTCATTTGCGCTCTGTAGGGGCGGAGCAACAGGAGAGAGCCTTCACACTGGGATTGGCCGGCCTGCTCGGAGAGGGCGTGTACAATTTTGGCGAGCTGGTATGTGATTGGTCAGAAGTGAGACCCTGCGTGTCTGTACTCCCCTTAATAAAGCCCCCCACCCCCCTCCCTCCCCCAGTCTTACTGTACTGACCCGCAGCACAGGACGGAGGTTTCACTTTTACACTCATCTGAGTTGTGTATTTAGTGTGTTAGTGTGGGTGTTTAGAGCGGGTGTGTGAGGGTCTGATGGTGTTTGTGTGGTGTTTAGCTGATGCACCCGGTCCTGGAGTCTCTGAAGAACACCGATAAGCAGTGGCTGATTGAGACGCTCTACGCCTTCAACTCGGGAAACGTGGAGAAATTCCAGGCTTTAAAATCAGCCTGGGGTCAACAGGTGAGACGCGCGAGTGTGCGCGAGTGTGCGCGAGTGTGCGCGAGTGTGCGCGAGTGTGCGCGAGTGTGCGCGAGTGTGCGCGAGTGTGCGCTTAAACTCTTTCTGTGTGTGTGTGTGTGTGTGTGTGTGTGTGTGTGTCCTCAGCCTGATCTCGCTGCACAAGAAGTCAAACTGATGCAGAAGATTCAGCTGCTGTGTGTGATGGAGGTAAGGCCCCGCCCTCACCTGTCCACCTGTTCACTTTTCTCATCACATGACCCGGAGTGTGTGTGCGCTAGTGGAGTGTGTGTGTATGTGCGCTAGCTGAGGCTTTAGCACTGTGAGCACTTGGATCAAACAGGAGGCTGTGTAAAGTAGCTCACTATCATGTTAAACCCAGCTAAGGAGTCAGTGTGTGTGTGTGTGTGTGTAAAAAAAAAATCTTGTAAATTAAAAATAATAAATTAAAAGCCTTTATTCACAAGTTATACACATTTTAAAGTTTTTGTTTCAATAAATATTTAATGTCCCTAGTGTGAAATTTCCACAGCAGCAGCGGAGCACCCTGTGAAGTACATTTTGGAATGGAACACAGCCCATGTGACACCAAGAGAGCAGTTTCTGATTTGTAGATGATCTTCAGATAGTTTAACACTAGATGGCGCTCTTACTGTTTAGTCATCACTCTGTTTTTTAAAAAGTTTCTCTTTTTCGTGAGCTTTACCTTATATGGAGATTTGTGGGCGTGGTTAGATGTCAATGCTGTGAATGCTCCTGAAGGTTCAGGGGTGTTTGTGTGTTTATAAGCACGGAGACGGCAGTGTTCCGAGAATCAGGTTTCATAAAACGTGGGGTGAACGTTTAAAGAAGATGTATTTATTTATTTGAATGATCACATGACTTCTTTCTCCATCGTTCTTTAGATGACGTTCACCAGACCAGCGAATAACAGGCAGCTGACCTTCCAGGAAATCTCTCAGAGCACCAGAGTCCCAGTAAACGAGGTGTGTGTGTGTGTGTTACACAGCATCAAAAGCATATGTTTTTTTTTTTTTTATTTATAGAATGCATGTGAAGGACCACATCACAGCTGTTAAGTGAATGTGTGTGTGTGTGTGTGTGTGTCAGGTGGAGCTCTTGGTGATGAAGGCTCTGTCAGTCGGACTCCTGCGAGGAAGTATTGACGAGGTGGATCAGAAAGTTCAGATGACGTGGGTACAGCCACGAGTGCTCGATCTGCCCCAGGTAACCTGCTCACCTGCCCGGGCGTTAAACTCTCAGCCCCCCCACACACACACACACCTCAGTCTTATTTATATACAGTTAAAAATTCCTGGAAATGGGAATTCAGATTATGTGACACAAGCTGCACTCTGGTGACGTTGCTTCACGTGATAAAACGCAACCCTGAGCTGATTAAACCTGAGGGAACACAGGAGGGCAGGGCGGTACAGGGGGAGGGCATAGGCGGGCAGGGCGGTACAGGGGTGTGTTTAGAACCGAAGCCGAGTGTTGATGATGAAGTGTTGATGTTGTATCGTCTGTCTCACAGATAAAGGGCATGAAGGAGCGTCTGGACTTCTGGTGTGGAGACGTGAAGAGCATGGCCATGCTGGTGGAGCACCAGGCGCAAGACATTCTCACATAAAAACACACACACACACACTTTATCACGTGTACTGTATGTTGGCGTGTGAGCTTCGGTGTTTAATTAAAGACATTTTTCACATAGCCGTGGTGTTGCTGTTTCTCTGTAACCGTGTGGCAGTGAGCTGATCATTAATATGGGAGTGTTCCCCCCCTACCCCGCCTGGTCAAGCAGGAATGCACAATCACACACACACACACACACATGCACACAGCAGGAACTTCTCATCATGTATATTTGGAGGAAGTTGAAAATACGCCAGTTTTGGGTGTGATGAGACCACGCCCACTGGTCTTACAGGAACGACTCGCACCTCCGCTCAAGCCTTTGTGCAGAAACTGTTTAGATTTTCACCCAAAGTGTGTTTCAGTTGTACACCAGCAGCCGTCACCTTGAAACACATCAGTGAGCACTTTGACTTGAGATATTTTTTTTTCTTTTTAACATAAAGGAATTGTCTCCTTTATGCAGAAGGGGCGGGGCTTATGTAATTCCCCTGCTGCATGTTTAATGTTTCTCTGGCCTGATCTAACCGACAGCGACGTTTAACTTGATTTTCTTGATTTGATGCAAATTAGCTATGATCCTGTAAGGCAGCAATTCCTCTGTGTGTGTGTGTGTGTGTGTGTGTGTGTGTGTGTGGGATTCTTAATTGGTGACTGACTCGCTCAAAAAAATCAAAAGTGATGCGAGAAACTGATCTCCTGTCAGTGTAAACTTTAACTCAATCTGGTTTATATAATCCTATAAAGGTTTGGTCTATAGACCATTAAGGGGACCCTTAGTGCCAAAATATACACCATAGTGAACCTTTAAATCTTTTACAAATTAAAGGTGCAGCGTGGTGTTTAGGGTCTGAACATGAGCCTTGAGTCATTTTAACAAACATTAACACACACTTCCTTTTGTACTTCAGAATAATCACACACACTCACACAGTGGTAGTTTGTTTGTTGGTTTATTAAAGAGAGAGTCGTAACTCGGGTTATTGTGAGGAGGAAGGCCGAAGAGCGGAGCGACGTCGTGCTCGGGGGCTCACAGCCTCTTCTTCTTGTACTCCTCCAGGTTAGTGAGGACCCACCCTGAGGGGACGAGGATGGTCATAAACATGGTCGCCATGGCAACCACCTGCTCCTGAGGACGGCACGAGCCAGAATTAGATAAACATAAATATACTGTACACGTGTGAGAGAGAGATAAGGGACGAGTGCACGAGAGTGAGTCTAATCACCTCAACTCAGCGGGCGGAATAACGCCAAGCGTACTCGAACTCTCTCACACACACACACACACACACACTGAACCAAATATAACATTATTAATTTTATTGACAGTTTGTTTTGTTATTGTTGAGAAATAAACTCTCTAATATCTCTCAACAAGGACACGTAATGCTTAAAATAAATACTGTCTAGAAATGAATAATTTTTTTAAAATCTCGTTGTAAGACATAATAGACATTTCATTTTATTTAAGGTCTCTGCTCTAAGATGTCAAATCTATGTAGTGATCGACCTGAACAGCAGTCTGTTTAACCTGAGCTTATATTTACCGTTTTTTTATTTATTTATTTATTTCGTCTCTTCCATGTTCAGGTGTGATGATGAGCGCTGAAATCTGATTGGCCGACTGCGGAATGATTAAAAAAAACTAATTAATAGATGTGTTTTAGATTAAATATGTAATAAACAGGTTTATTTTATAACAGGATTCCATTCACCTTAAGAAATGTCTTACTTTTATTCCTCTCTTACAAACTCTCAGTGTAAATTCTTTAATATTAGAAATTAATTTCCATACATCCGCATTACCATAGCAACATTCTGCCATAGCAAGTCCTGTCAGGAATATCATCAAAATTAATGTAAACAAAAAACTTTGTGTGAAAGTGTGAAAGGTTTTAGTGCTATTTAAACTATTCTCTAATATAAAAAGTTTACACAATTTTCAACTTTTTTCTTAACCAACCTTTCCAACAGAAAATCTACAAAATCAGACACTTTTACATCATAAACATTTTACATCATAACACTCTATACTAATGTGTATTATTTTTGTTAAACAAACAGACAAGTAGTAAATACTATTTATTATGATAATCGTTTTTTATTTCTCAGTCGTTGCACCGTGTGATATCTGTGATTAACATTTACATACATAAATTATTCAACATTTTTAAAGCAGAATATTAACGCACACCAGCTCTTTGAAAGTTGAGATTATTACCCGATTAAGCATTAATGCTGCGTATAAACACGCAGTATTTAAGTTCGTACTTATCAGATATAAAACAAATCATTTCCAGACGTACAGTTTTAAGGAAACGATCTTTCCATTCAGCAGAATTGTTTCAGTATTATCTCATGCGTATGTTTATAAAAGTGTCTATCATTTAAACCTGATTGTTTCTATTTTGAGCTCCGCATCATGTGACATTTTCCACACACACACACACACACACACACACTTGTTGCACAGCTCACTAGAGTCTCTATAACTTTATTTAAAGTCTCCAAGGTCAACATTTTGGCCGGTTTTCAACATTCCTGCAGCTCCAGCAGGGGAACATGCGACTACAAGGACGCAGGACAGATTAATAAGCGACTTGGGTTCAGCACAAACGTGACTGTATATGTTGTGTCTAATTTGGGACATGAATCTGACCACAGCAGTGGGACGTGGGAGCTGTCACTCCCCCAACGGCGCTCTTCTTAATCTTATTACTGTCGCGCATAAACACTAAACTCATCACAGACACATGATCAGGAGAAACATGATGCTTGTTTTTTTGACTGTTGTGTTTGTAGTGTCTCAGTACTCACCCCCGTGCTCAGGACGTGTTTCGCGGGTTTGGATGTTATGTTGGCTCTGGGAGTTAAGTGCTGCCTCAGAGCGGCTCTGAATAAACCCGAGGAGCGACTCAAAGCCTGCATGATTCCCTCTGCTGATCCGAACGGTGGAGGAAGTGTGTCTGCTGCTGCTACTGCTGCGGTGTTCAGCTCAACACTACTAGACTCCAATCCTGTGACTTTGCTGTTCACCTGCCAAGCGCTATTTATTATTCTGGCACGCAGATCCGCCCTGAACGTTACCGTTTCACTTCTACTGACTTCCTGCACTGATAAACACACAGCGGCGCTGCACACCAACATCACAGAGTTAAACACTCGATTTGAACTAATCTCACAGTGTTTATTCGTGTCAGGATGGACTCGACTGTGACGCACTTAATCTCAGGTCAAGACTCAACACCAGCTAAATCCAACACCATGTTAAAGGGGACGTTTAAGTTCAGGTATAGATGAGAAGCCAATTTCTGGGTCAGAAAAATTTAAACACGAGCCTGAAATTCACAATACTACTAAAAAATGCTTGAGTTTGTCTTTTAAATTGTACAATAAATAAAAAAAAAAAAATTGTATTAACACTGTAGGTGTTTATTCGGTACTGTAAGTTATTTCAACAGGTGTACTCAGTACAGAATTCAGTATTACGACACTTCATACAATCATGCGATGCACTATAACGACACGCTAGATATTAGTTCATTACTTTTATGCAATTCAACACTGCAGATGTTAATTCAGAACTATAAGAATCAAAGGTGTTGATTCAAAAATACAAGTTAATTCAAGACTGGAATTAAAATTGAGACAGAACTACAGCCTTGATTCAAGACTGTACGTATTCATTTCAAACTTTAAGTTAATTAAATACTAGAAATGCGGAGCAATTACTTAATTCAGCACTTTTTAGTTAATTATCTGCCTGTGTTGATTCAGAACCATCAGCTAATTCAAAACTGTGGAGGTTAAATCAGGAATTAGAAGTTAATTAAACACAGCAAGGTAAAAGAATTCAGTAATTCAGCACTAGGTGTTACTTCAGTAGTTCAAATTAATTTAAGACTGTATGGAGGAGAAATTACTCGGTATGGTAATACAACACTGCAGGTGGTATTTAAAATACTAAAAGCAACTTAACACTATAAATGTTAATTCAGTATTATAAGTTAATTCTACAGTGTTAAGAGTTAAATTTGTAGCATGAATTACTGATATTAAACTCTGTAAGGGACAAAACTGTACTATAGAGTAAATTCAGCGCTGTAAGAAAAAAAAATCAGTACTGTAGGTTAATTCAACAATGTGATGTTCATTACATTCACTGAAATTGTTCATTCAGTACGATCAATTAATTTAACACTGCAGGTGTTCATTCAGTACTATAAATGATTTTAGAACTGCAGGTATTAATTCAGTACTACGAATGTATTAAATACTGCAAGTGCTAATTCAGTAATACTGTCATTGTAAATTCAGTACTATTAGTTAATTTAACACTGCAAGTGTTAATTCACTACTTAAATCAGTGTTAAATCAGTACTACCATTTAACAATCCAAGTGCTAATTCAGTACTTTAAATTATTTAAATATTGCAGGTGTTAATTCAGTTCTACTGTAGGTCTAATAAATCATCACTGCAGGGGGGGGGTCCTGGAGGCCCATCGCCGGAGATTTAGGGCACAAGGTGGGGGTACGCTCTGGACGGGGTGCCAATCCATTGCAGGACACACACACACACACACATTACAGGCAATTTGGGAACGCCAATTAGCCTAATCAGCATGTCTTTAGCCTGTGGAAGGAAACCATATTACGCGGAGGAAACCCACCAAGCACAAGCATGGGGAGAACAAACAAACTCCACGCACACAGACCCGGAGGTGGGAATCGAACCCTCGACTCTGGAGGTGCGAGGACACGGAGCTAACCGTGTTATAATTTATTTTTTTTAATCTCTGCATATGTTAATCCTATAGTCCAAACTAATTTAAGAAATGCTCTGTTTGGTCATTTCACTTATTTTTCCACACAATTGAACACTATGAACCGTAACCACAAGTCTTATACGGTAAGTTAATTCCAAGAGTTAATCTGGTGCTATGAATTACTGACATTGTAAGTTGTAGAATTCTGAACTATAAACTAAACTCAAGATTTAGGTGTTAATTCAGCACTGATAAAAACAAAAACAAAAAAACTATTCAGTAGTGTAAGTTAAATCAACACCGTGAACTGAAGGTGTTAATTCTGTACTGTAAGTTAACATTGTATGTTATTCAGCACAGAGGTTTATTTTACCAGCAAAATCCAGCACTTTACAGTAATTCAGTACTTTAACACATTTAGTACGGTACTAGTTAGAGATGTAAACACTCAAACACTTAGAGATGTTAATAACGTCCGTATTTGTCCTGATGACTTCATCATACCGTCACACACCAGGTCGTCATTAGTCAGGGGGTGAATCCACGTCTCGCCGCACATACACACGGCCGGCCCTCGGTGTCAAGCAGCTTATCTGTTGATCTTCTGAACACACGCTCTAAATCAGGCGTCCCGTGACGCCGTCACACACTCGACACACAGCGGGCGGCTCGCAGTGAGAAATCCGACTTGGCTCGTCTCACACACGCCTCGGCCCTGTCTCTCTGAAACACAGGTTTAGCTTGTGTGTTTGTGACATCCTGTGGGATAGAGTGATCATATTTAAGGTTTTGTTTAATTTTTGTTTGTTTTTATTTTTGTATTTACTTTTGATGCATTTTTGATGTGATGGAGTCTGACATTGAATCTGACGTATTCACAGCTCAGCATCAGGCGTATGGGGCGGAGTTTACCTCAAACAACTGTGATACTCAGTTACACTCAGTTTGAGGACCGGTGTTAAGTCCAGCACCACCGTATGGCAGTTTAAAGTAACTACAATAAATTATGCTGAGATTGAGGTTTTGTTTATAAATACACTATGTAATGTCATTTGAGGACAAAATACAAAAGGATCACACTGATCATTAATTAGTTAATTAATTACTAGTTTTTTCCATCTTAACGTCTTCATGGAGAAGTACAGGTAAATGTTTTTTCTATTTAGATAAAATAATAAATAGCTAAAGTTTCTCTGTGAGCGTAGCAGACGAGCGATCGGTCAGATTCTCCTTCACACACTGTCTTTACAGCAGAGCATACTGAATTAACACTTATTGATACTGTTTTATTGATTACACTATCCAAAATTAAACAAGAATCAAAGCATGATGAGGTCTCCTACACACCCCTAACACACACACTCACACCACCATTATAATATCATCAGCTGGATTTATTGTGTCTTGTGTGTATATTAAATCTGGGAACCTGTAACACATGAATTACACAGAAATAAAGAAATTTGAAGAAATTTGTAACATGAAGAAACTTCCTTACATAAATACGGCCACACGTTTCGAACGATCTGATTGATTAATGAAACTCTCCCTTTAAAGCACAGTACACGAGAAGGTGAAAAAGGGACACTGAACTTACTGGAGAAGACCTGATCAAGTATTTACATCATCATCATCATCATCATCTTCTTCAACAAGTAACATTATATCAACCACCTATTACACTACCAGTCAAAAGTTTGTACACCCCTCCTAACTCCATGATCTTTCCTGTTTATTTCTCTCTACACTGTTAAGCCATGCTACAGCGACCAAAACACACAATAATCTCCTCTGAACAGTTGTACAATTGAGATGTATATCTGCTCCTTCTGCTCTGTAAAGCTTCAAAACGGCTCTAATCTGAGGTGCTGGTTGTTAATTGGTGATTTCTGAGGCTGGTGACTCTAAATGAACTTCTCTTCTTTTTTTTTTTGTTTCATGCTGTTTTGTCTTGTCATTTGTTTTGTTCTGGAAGCTCTGTCACTAAAACAAATTCCTTGTACGTGCAAGCGTACTTGGCAATAAAACTCTTTCTGATTCTGATTCTTTGCAGCAGAGGTTAGTTTTGGTCTTGCTCTGGTGCTTGATGGGTTTTACAAACACACTTGACAATACTGTTCTTGTAAGAACTGTTCCAGAACAGCTGACCTGAATGTCTTAAAATAACAACTGACTGTTGCTGCTATTGTTGTTCTTGTTACGTAATTATTCAATGTCATATGTGTTATTTCATAGTCTTGGAAAAGAAACTGCATTGTTCTAAAATTGTTCTCTATCTGTATTGTTCTAAAATGTAGAAAATAAATCATAAAACAAACAAAAAAAAAATTGAATTAGAAGGGGCATCCAAACTTTTGACTGGTACTGTATTTCCATCACATTTACTATCCATGTAATGCATTAAACAGGAATACAAAAAAAAGTTAAAGGCTTGAAGTTCAAGTTTTGAATTTTTTTTTTACAACTTATGAACATTCTGGTCTGCACAAAGCGAGCCTACTCTGTGTAACGGATGAGCAGATTCTCTGCCGTGAAGAGATGCGTCGATCGTCCAGCTCGCAGCGACTTCATCTTTTCAAAATCTAAGTGAAAGTTACAAAAAGATTTTTTAAAAGGGTTTGGAAATTAAATATATCTTTTTTTTTACTGGATAACTTTTTAAATGTTTTTTAAGAATTATGATGAGAACAGAATGAGAAATGTCTCAAACATTTGATGAGAAATGCAAAAATTACAAAATAATAATCAAAATAATAATAAACAGTACATATATAATTGTTACAGAATTTATCACTAAACAACTACTTAGCTTGTTTATAAACAATACAGGAAATGTGTAAGTTCACATATTGATAGTGCATTAATCAATGTTTAAAAAAAAGAAGACAAATAAACAATCATCATTACATAAATGACAGACATGACATTTTTTTTTTTTATAAAAATGTTTGTAAGCTAACAAAATTCATGTAAATAAATCACAAGTTGTAACATTTATAACGTGGAGATAAAGTATAAATATTTATTTATTTATTTATTATATTTAAAACAGCAGTTATTTAATTTCTCTAATATATACAAACTTATATAAAACTTTAAAGTAGCTGCAGGTTAGTTTCTTTAACATTTCAACAAAAATGCTTTAACATAATGCTCAAGTTTGTGATTTGTTCCCATAAATGTTACAAACAATTAGTATATAAAGAAAATAAAATGTTCATCATTATACAATCAAAAATGCTGATGGAAACACACACACATGGTGTCATGTGTTTTGTACCTCTGATGACTGCATACAAGCTTTTCAGAGCTGATTTATAAAAATCCACATCGCTGTCTGGAATATATCTCCTGCCATCTGTGTGAGAAGAAATCAGTGAGAGGTTTCACACACACACACACACACACACACTGCACTACACTACACTACACTGACCGGCTCAAATTCTGTTTTGCGGTTCGATGTAGAGAGAAGAATTGAGTGAATGGACGTTACTTTGGCTTTTATGTGTATGATGAGTCCAGGACAGTCGTTACAGTAAATATCATCATATAATCCTTTAAAGGGACAAACTGTATATAGATTTATTCCAAACAATTACTTAAAGTGGTGCAGTGTAGAAGAAGAAAGAAACCTCTATTAGAATTAACTACATCGAAGAAAACCAAGTGTACAATCTGACCTTTGGCTGACAAAGAGGGATTATTTACTTCTAGTGAAATACCTTTAAGAAAGATCAAGTTGTTTTTTTCGCATCTAGTCCTGCACCAGCAGGCCAGGTGTTTGGAAGCACAGTGAATAAACAGTGCACGGTTATTGGTATTGATTGTGTTAATTACATAAATGAGCGAACACTCACATTTCCCCTTCAGGTACAGCATCGACTGCGGCCCCCAGTTTTTCGTCAGAGCCGACTGGAGAACCAATCACACACACGCACACACACACAGACGTTACTTTGAAATAATCCTCAGTGATGACGAGGAAGTAAAGCCTCACCTTCTGAACGCAGTGCGACTCAGTAACCAGGATCATGATCAGCACCGAGCACGTCCACAACCCCTGCATGCGCCGCATCTCACGAACCGAAGAGAGACGTCCCTTATTACATTCACATCATCAGCAAACATCAGAGTTCATATGAAAGTTCAAAGCGCGGCGAAGGCACTTACTGTGTCGTTCCTTCGTGTGATGGTGTGATGTGTCCGGCTGCGTGGTCTGTTTTTATCTCCATCAGGAACACCAGGACTCCCAGTTCGATAAATTCCCACTGTGAGAAACGACTGCAGCTCCAAAGCGCTCCTATCACGGCAAAAACGTTCGTATTAACCCTCACACACACACGTCTGACGTCAGGAACACAACGATCGATACGCAGAGGTTCACCCTACACTCGAAACTCAGAACAGAAGAAAAAAAGGAAAAAAAACTAAAAATCACAACACTTTACCAGTAAAACAACAAGTGACACAACCGTCACTTTTTTTCAAACAACACAAACCAAACATTTCTGGTGATAACAAGCAGAACAACCATCTGTTTAATAAACAACAATAACATTATAACATTAGGATATTAACAACACAAAGTATAGATATTTACACAGATTATTTAAATGCAACAGCACAGAACACAGGAGTGTAAACACTGAATATAAACACTGAAACTATACATAAAAATCTATACATATAAAAAAATAAATAAACAGAACAGTGCCTTTACTATAAAGAACTATAAACCTTTTTATATAGATTCACAGAATTACGGCAGTTAGTGTTGATCATTTTTAAATGATCATTTTTATACTTTGTAAGATATTAATAATAGATTTATACAGAAAATAAATATTGCACATAAACAGTATAATTATTACTGTTATTAAACCTCTTCATTTAAAACCAAAATATAGTCACAGAGTAAAATATATACACATAAGATACAAAATAAGAGAAACAAAAAAGTAAAAGAAAACTACAGACGATTGAAAATAAAGATAAACGTTATATATAATATAAAAATTAAACATAGGAATAAAGTTTTTATTTAGTACAAATACTCAGTAAAATATAATAGGAGGTAAAACATATAAAACATTTTAAACATTTCCTGTGTGTGTTTCAGCTCTGCTTGTGTGTGTGTGTGTGTGTGTTTCAGCTCTGCTTCTGTGTGTGTGTGTGTTTCAGCTCTACTTCTTTGTCCGTGTGCTTTCTGATTTATGTGTGTTTTTCTGATGTGTGTGTGTGTCTGATGTATTTGAGCTCTACTTCTGTGTGTGTGTGTGTGTGTTTCAGCTATATGTGTGTTTTTCTGATGTGTGTGTGCTTCTAATTTGTATGTTTCAGCTCTGTGTTTGTGTTTCAGCTCTACTTCGGTGTGTGTGTGTGTGTTGCTCTACCTGTATCTGTGTGTGTTTCTGATTTGTAAGTGTTTCAGCTCGATGTTTGTGTGTGTTTAACTCTACTTCTGTGTGTGTGTGTGTGTGTGTGTGTGTTTGAGCTCTACGACTGTGTGTGTGTGTTTTTGAACATGAAGTGTACTATCTGAGTAAGGCATTGTCCGAACTCCTGCAGAACCGCTCTCTCAGTCTGAACCTGAGACAGTCCGTCCTTCTGCGCCTCCTCACCCTGAGCCAGGAGACACCCACACGTGGCCTCCACTACGGCATCTGTGATACACGACACACTGCTCATACCAACACAAACAGAGACACAGAGATACACGCGCACACACACACATACACACACACGTTCAGAAATAAGTTTAAATCACATCAGTGCTCCCGTGCAGGAGAACAGGACAGTTGGGTTAAATGTGACTGTTGTCCTCACTTGGTCCGGCGGTGTGTACTGCTGTTATCGGGGTGTAAAGACGTCTCCACTGCCCTCTCCTTCACCTCAATCCTGCTGTCGTTACTGCAGCCTACACACTTACACACAGATGAACACCTTACGTTGCCCTGGAAAACACACGACATTAGGGCTGCAACAACTAATCGATAAAATCGATAATTATCGATAATGAAATTCGTTGTCAACGAATGCAGTTACAGATTAGTTGGGCTGCTCACGTTACTGAGGAGCGCGACCACAAGATGCACAAATACACAAGGATACACACAGATACAC
>JAOVVA010000052.1:4736953-4763002 GCA_028565275.1 Leiocassis micropogon | reverse complement strand
CAGTCTTAGTGAAGGAGGCGTGGCCTATGTACCTGTCAGTCTTAGTGAAGGAGGCGTGGCCTATGTACCTGTCAGTCTTAGTGAAGGAGGCGTGACCTATGTACCGTCAGTCACAGAGAAGGAGGCGTGACCTGTGTACCTCTTAATCTCAGTGAGGGAGCCGTGGCCTGTGTATTTGTCAGTCTTAGTAAAGGAGGTGTGGCCTGTGTACCTGTCAGTCACAGTAAAAAAGGCATGGCCTGTGTACCTGTCAGTCTCAGTGAAGGAGGCATAGCCTATGTACCTGTCAGTCTCAGTGAAGGAGGTGTGGCCTGTGTATCTGTCAGTCTCAGTGAAGGAGGTGTGGCCTGTGTATCTGTTAGATCAGTGAAGGAGGCATGGCCTATGTACCTGTCAGTCACAGAGAAGGAGGCGTGGCATTTGTACCTCTTAATCTCAGTGAAGGAGCCATGGCCTGTGTATCTGTCCGTCTCAGTGAAGGAGGTGTGGCCTGTGTATCTGTCAGTCTCAGTGAAGGAGGCGTGGCCTATGTACCTGTTAGATCAGTGAAGGAGGTGTGGCCTATGTATCTGTCAGTCTCAGTAAAGGAGGAATGGCCTATGTACCTGTCAGTCTTACTGAAGGAGGCGTGGCCTATGTACCTGTCAGTCTCAGTGAGGGAGGCATGGCCTATGTACCTGTAACTCACAGAGAAGGAGGTGTGGCCTATGAACCTCTTAATCTCAGTGAAGGAGTCGTAGTCTGTGTATCTGCCAGTCACAGTGAAAAAGGCATGGCATGTTTACCTGTCAGTCTTAGTGAAGGAGGCGTGGCCTATGTACCTGTCAGTCCCCCTAAAAAAGGGCGTGGCCTATTGTATTTACCCGTCAGTCTCAGTGAAGGTGGAGTGATATTTGATGTTTTAATATTGATGTCTGTTAGAGTTTTTTGAGAAGTGATTTTTGGCAGAAATGTACTCATCAAATATTTGTATGTAAACAGAAAACTCTGAATCATCTCCTCATGCACCTCATGATCTCTCAGCTCTTACCCACAGAAACACTGGACGTTTTCTCCTGTATGCCGTGAGCTCTAGGAAGATTGCGTAATCTCAGTAGTTTTGCCTTCAGATGTCACTAATGCTCATGACATTTTGCAACAAAGAGAATACACGGGGTAATTTTATTACACAATGACCCTATGCGGGCTTATTTTAGTTACAGCATCTTCTTACACATAACGCCTCTCTCTCATAAAGACTCTGGGTTTTATCTCTTCTTTTTGCCACTGGACTTCAACAAAGAGAGAACAAAAATGACGTTTTTCATGTTTATGTTGCATAATATAAACATTATCAGCTCCACATTTGGCCATCTTTATGTCCAGACATAAATGCTTCCACTGACACTTTGTACACTTTTTAAAAAAAGTGATTTTATATACATATATTTGTATCCTCATGCTCTGTTCTTTTGTTTTAAGTTGTATAGTATGTACGAATGTAACTAATTCTCCACATATAATCATCTACCGAAAGCTGTCAGCAGGTAAATCCCAATGTGGAAAAGTTTTTAAAAAATGTTAGATTTACTGATTATTTAGTAAAATGACAAGCTGCACTTTTGAAGAGAGAGAATAAAGAGAGGCTGGTGAGGGAACGAGTGTTTACAGCTGCTATAACGTAAGTGACAACAGGAACTTACTCGATTTGCGAAGCATTACTGTAATTGTAGCTATAAACACATACACAAGTACGAGGGCTGTTCAAGTCAAACCGGGATGTTTCTGGTGAATGAAAGTATAAAAGTGATTGACATTTACAAAAGACTTCGAGCACAGAACATTCAGAAAGTGGAACACCTGATCACTGAAACTTGCAGGATGACTTGTGGAAGAGACACAGCTGTCTGTATGAACTGTACACACACTCATTCACCAACACCACTTGCACGTTACAGGAACTCGGCTGGGTGTTACTGCCACGCCCCCCATACAGTCCTGACCTCGCTCCAAGACATTTCCACATGTTTGGGATGTTAAAGGAGTTCCTGGGAGGCCGGCGTTTCAGAAGTGAATCAGTCAGTCAGATCATGGCTCCAGCATCCTGAGAACACTTTCTACCTTGATGGTGTCCAAGCTCTAGTGAAACTGTATATATTCTGTACAATCAAAAGTCCTGGTTAGCCTCGAATACATTTCATATAATGTTCTTTAATAAACTTTAAATAACAAGTTGCTGTGATGTAAGAGAAATAGAGCACCTGATGATCTATTCAGTATTCTATTTCAATATTTCTATTATTGTTTCTCTCTCACACACACACACACACACAATCTTTATTCTTGGGTTAAATCTCTGGACTTATTAGGTTATCAGATTTTCTTCCTATTCTACTCCATATTTTTTATCAGAATGAGGATTTTCTGAGATAAGCCGTAAATCTGACCTGGAGCTCAGGACATTCAATGGCAACTTCATTATCTTGTCTTTATCCTACATCAAAACTGGGCAGATTTTATTTTCTAACCTGTTTATCCTTCTTTCCTTTTGTTAAGGATCTTATTTAAATGTACTAATGTTTTCATTTTTAAACATATTTATTATTATTATTATTATTATTATTATTATTATTTAAATAATAATAATAATAATAATAATAATAATAAACACTAGGCTTAATTGTATTGTTGCATATCTTCTGGCCCCACCCTGCTGCAGAACCCTGAGCGAGTGTGACGTGTGTTACGATCTGTAATATAGATCATATTAGCCATAATAGCAGGACTGCCACAAATCCACTACTTTAATGCTAATCAGATGTCGCGAGTCTCTCTCTCTCTCTCGAGAGAGAGAGAGAGAGAGAGAGAGAGAGAGAGGACACGCACTTCTAAAAATGTGGTTTTATGGCATTCTGTCCAGCTGTGTTCCTGTAATCCCTTCCCTTTGAGGTGGAACTTGCGCGCACCCGTGCTGTTTTTCACGCTCGACAATGAGCCCGGCGCATCCAGAAGCCCCGCGCCTCTTTTCTTAAGCCTCATCTTTCCTTCTAACAGACCTAATCTTTTATACTTTGTGAATGTGGCCCATTTCCTTTGATGGTGTCACCGGTGGAGATTGCTCTAAAAGCAGGAAAAGTCAGCGGGCCTGTTTTTCCCTCTCTGCTCTTTAGCCATTGGAAGTGTGAGAGGAGGTGATGGTGCGGGGTAGCGTGGCCTCGCGCTGTCATCTGTCTTCTCTCCGCTGCTTCATCACAGGATCTCACACAGATCTAATGCCACATCAGGTCCTGTTCACTAAAACTTTAGCAGTAACATAACAGGGCTGAGAAACAAAGCAAATAACACAGATCTCTCTCCTTTAAACTGTGATTATTTTAACAAAAAATATTCTCATATTAACCGCAGTGTGAAACTGAACGCGCTGAATCCATGTGATTAGTGATTAGCTGGCTAGCAGTATGTAGCACTAAGCTAAACCATGGCAGAAAAAAATTCAAATATTGCTAAAATACCAGGTGTGACAGAAGTTAACATTCATCTTATGAGTAAAAGCTAAACCTGACGAACATACCTGCGACCGATAAGCGACTGATAAAACACAATATTAATTAGTCAGCCGATGCATGATCAACAGTACATCATATTCATGTGATTTTATTTAGATGCAATTAACAAGCACAGTGATACAGCTGACACTGGAGACTCCTTCCATGAATGTTAAAACAAGTAAAAAATCTCCTTACAAAAAAGAAGTGTCATATCAGCAATTATAGAGTGGCATTGTGAATGAGATAAGGTATCAGAACGAGTGCTTTAATATTATTTCATAATAATAATAATAATAATAGCTGTTAGAGCTGGTATTCTAGACAATTAATCAACACCTTCTGATCAACAGCACTATATGAAAATTAAACCTATACGTACACTAGCAAATTTATGTCAAGCACTAATAGTTATACATCATTTTCTTTTTTTTTTGTATTTTTCTTTTTGAGGATAAGGAATAAAATATGTTTCGGTTTGAGGATAATTAATAAAAATCGGTCTGGTCTGGGTGCGTATAAGTTTTGAGAGGCAGGGCTGCAGTGATGAGACCTGACCGAACTCCAAATACGGCTCTAACAAGCGCTTAATCACGTTGTTCTCGACACTAATGCTAAAGAAACACCAGCAGTGTGCTCTCTGCCTACTGTCAGTGCCTCCTTAACAATCATTAGAAATGTAGTTTAGGCTCCTCAATTTGGGTGAAATTAAGTTTCATGCATTATCGACCCTGACAAAGCGGCAGGAAACATTTCTCTGCTCTCTGTATCGCTCAGAATAAAAATAAACTAAAGAACGGATGTAGGTGAAATATACTGATGAGTGTGAAGGCACAGATCCCCAAACAAAAGGCTTTACTGGGCTTAATGTCATCTCATTTATATATATATAAAAAAAAACTAATAAAAATAAATACATTTTATTCATTTATATTTGCTTTATATTCTTTTCAGTTATGCTGCTAATCCGGAGCTGTAACATGGCAAAGTGAGAAAAGTAGAACCGACCCTGGTAAAGCTTCACTCTGAATAACACCAGACATTTTCACAAATTGAAAGGCGTCTGTATGAGTCACAAATAATCTGCGTTTAGAATTTATTTGAATGAAATTTTAGAAAAGACAAATACATCATTTTTCAACATAATCTCCTCGCTTTCAATACACTTTGTCCATCTGTCCACAAGCTTTCATATTCCTGAATTATAAAATGTTTTTAGGCTAAGCTGCGAGCGACGAATTTACCGCTGTCTTCACCAAACAGGTGAACGTCTGATGGAGTGAGATCAGGACTTATAGGTCGGATGCTTTAACACCTCCGAGTGTTGACAGTGTAGGCGAAATTCAGTTTCTTTTTGTCTCTCATTAAATGTTTACATCGTCAATTTCAATATAAAACGTTTGTCAGTAGCGTGTTTACCCACCACGCTAGGCATGCAACCCGCGGGCTTGGGGGGTCCCCCTACTGTCCACAAGCGGTTAACTCATTTAATGATTGCTTTTAACATCATTTATTAACGTGCGGCCCAGAACAGCATTTATTAACCTGCGCTCAAAATTAAGAGAAAAGAAAAGAAATCAAATACTTAAAGTTTTCCAAAGCTTACAACAGTTTTTTTTATTATTATTAAAAATCAAACTGAAACATCTGCAGCAGAGGATGATAATTAATAAACAAGACAACGGACAAAAAGAAGATTCTTGCTTACGGTAAATCCAAGAAAAGTCCTTTAATTCACTACAGCTAAAAGTATTCTGTATCGTTTTGAATAAGACATTGGAGACTATTTTTATTTTTTTAAAACAAGAATTTTTTGTCTTCTACCTAGCTGTAACAAGTTTAATATATCTGGTTTATATTTGTCTCACTTAATTCCATATACTCAATATTGTTGTTGTGCAAAATGGTAAACACAGATCGCAGCAGTGTGACAGTATTGCTGTAAAGTGTAAAAGGGTAAAAGAATTTGTACATGCAACAACTTATTTATTTATTTATTTATTTATTTTGAATCTGTGTTTATAAACAGGCCCACATGTGCACGAGTTCTGCAGAGAATATAAAATGTTCTTTTATGTGCAATAAAAGAAGTGCGGGGTGAGCTGTAGATTTCAGGAGAAGGTGTGAGATGAGGGACGTAGTGGACAATTCAAGACAGGAGCTCAGCATCCCGACAGCCTGCTGGATGAAGCTGTTAAAAAGCCTCGTGGAGCGAGCCTGGAGACTCTGGTACTATCTGCAACAATGCTGAAGGCTCTGCCGGTGAGGCTGGTGTGGAAGATGTCCACAAGGGAGTGCACGCAGTGCAGCCTCCGTACCACACAGTGATGCAGCTGGTGGGGATGCTCTCAGTGTTGAAGATGGGACTTGTGCTCATCAGTTTGCGGAGGAAGTAGAGGTGTGACTGAGCTTTCTTGGCCAGCGATGTGGTGTTTGTCATCCAGAAACGTTCCTCAGAGATATGCAGCCCTATGAACTTGGTGCTGCTCACCCTTTCCACTATGGTATGATGATGATTTGTGGGCAGTTCTAATGTTAAGGAGGAGATGGTTGTCGTTACACCACTGGACCACTCGGCTCACCTCGCTCCTGTAGTTGGTCTCATTGTTGTTGGTGATGTGGCCCACTCCAGTCGTGTCATCTGCGAACTTGACGATGTGGTTGGTACTGTAACTGGGTACACAATCATGGGTCAACAGGGTGAAGAGCAGCAGACTGAGCATGCACCCTTGTGGCACCTCTGTGCTTAGCGTGACGGTCTTAGATGTTTGTCCCAGTTACAGAGAGGAGAGTTGAGTCCCAGGTGCGTCAGTTTGTTTATTAGTTACCGGGGGATGATTGTGTTAAATGCTGAACCAAAATCCAAAATCAGCATTCGCACAGAGGAATCTTTGGAGTGTGTAAGGGTTGGATGGAGAGCAGATGAGATGGCATCTTCCCTGGAGCTGTTGGTTCTGCATCCACTGCAAAAGTGTACAGACATGCATCATCACGCAAGATCATGATGCCCTCCGATATCAGTCGTCTGTGTTTAATCCAAAGTTTAGTCTTCAGCTCTTCAATAAGCGTCTCACTGTAACGAGCACGGTTGATTGTCTAACTATTTCATAATAATGTTCCAATACTTCTGGCCCTTGAGAATCCAAGAAAACGGTAAGTGTTGATGAATTTTCCAGCTGATGGTCGAGTTTAGAACCTTTTCTCGGTCAGTGATTGAGGATGTTTCCGTTCCACACTCTGCCGTTTACTCGCAGACTCGTAGTGATGAATCCGTGTCTCGTCACCAGTAATGATTCTCTTTAAGAAACTTTCACTTCCCTTATTGGAGTATCGCTCTGAATTTAGTTTGTAGATATCCAAACGCTTCTGTTAATGCTCATCCATGAATTGCTTCAGCAATATATTCAGTATACCCTTAGACCTCAAAAAAAAAAAAATCACTGCTCTTCTTTTATGAGCTGATAAGACGCTGATATAGTGCGGATAATTTTTGACTCACCCTCATATCTTTAACACAACAGTATGTAAAGTTTAGCTGTCTCCTAATGACCTAATTTGCCTACATTTGCATATTTAAATATTGCTTATTGCTGAAGTAACGGACTCGTATACTGTATGTGCGGTCTCTAGAGTCTGTCAGTTTTCTAAACGCCAAGAAAAGTTTTTTAATTGCTTAAAATTCAGTTCATGAAATAGCTGCCAGATTTGCAACTCGATGTATCGTGATCAAATTAAACTCTTGGAAGCTTGCTTTATTTTATGTGTTGGAGACGCGTACATCTTAAGGAAAATAATTATCCGCGCACTACTGAAGCATCATTTATTATTCAATGCCGATTATGAAGCTTCATTCAAAAGGCCCAATAAACCCTCTCTAGGATCGGGGCGGGAAAATAACGAACCGGACTAATCTCTGACCTGTAAAGATCTGAGCTGTTGTGTAAGCCGGGGTTCGGGTTTAATTATCCTGCGCGTACGCACTAAGACCCCAGAGAGAACAGAACGCAGGTAATGCCATTAATATGTGCAAATTACCCCTGATTGGTTGCTCCTTTATCACATCACAATGGCGCTCGATATTAGCGACTTGAACACATTATAATGTGACGCTGTAATTATGGGTTATTTAGGGAGATATTAGAGTTGGAGATAATAGTCCTGTCCCTCAGCACTGACACATGTTACTCACTTCAACATCGACCGGGATAAAAATGATTCACTTCTTTATAGTCCTCTCAGTAAGACGACATTTTCATCTCACACACACACACACACACACACACACACATGCTGAGCTTTTCCTCATTCTGAGCTTTATCATCTCTAATCATTGCTTATACTAACAGTATGTAAAGCTCATGTAACTGCGTATTTCATTTACTGAAGAACATAAAACCATTTGAGTTCCATCGTTACTTTGCCCTCTGCAGCAACAACAACAACAACAACAACAATCTATCCCAGCTCCCGTGGCAATTTGTACATTATAGCTACCGTTCTAATTTACCTGGCATGCTAACTAGCTGGTTTGCGATTGTCATAACTAGCTAAAATAACCGAACTCAAGTCATATATATAAATTAATGATGATGTCATACTCGACCTCAGTGTATAGTCCGTAATCTACATCACTACGTGGAGTGAACATTAAGATGGTGGTGCAGATGAGGAACGGACAGAGGAACACGAGGACGGTGTGTTATGACAGGGGTAATATTATAACAGACCTGATATCAGAGGGAAAAAAAATCCATCATCATCGTCATCATCGTCATCATCCACAACAAATGGTCAAAACCTAGGAATACCTGCAGGACACTGTGTCTCTGTAATAGTGTTTCCCCAAATTGTAGTAAGGGTCCAAATCAGGGGTCAGAACATAGACAGACCAGGGAACAACATGTTCCAGAGCACACACACACACACACACACAGACAAGTTTATATCGCCTATCAAACATCAGCTGTCTCACACACACACTCACTCCACACACACACAAACATTATGGTGACGGTTTTATTCCTGATCAGTTACAGTCAGGCGGTCAGCTTCACCGGAGCAGATGGATGGAGTGTACAGACAACACTGTGTGTGTGTGTGTGTGTTTGTGTGTGTGTATTTATTATCAATGAACTGGATCAAAGAGGAAACTGAGACATCTCCAGAGCCAGCTTTACTTCTCAAGAGGACCAAAATGTCTTCATGTGCCACAACCACACGGATAGCTTTGTTGTTGCTGAGGATTTTGGGAGCCGTGGTGGAAATTCACCCGCGTGACTTAGAGCTCAGTCTTAAAGCTCTTCAAAGTGCGTGTGGGGTCATTTATAATAATTAATAAAGTTTCATCATTTCAGTGTTTGTAGTCTTTAGAGAAACTCCCCCAAACACTCCTGTGAAACGGCCGGGAAAAGGAACGACCCCAGGGCACTCATTGAAATTCTTGGAAATTCAAAATTTCAAGATGTTTTTTTTTATTTTTTATTATTATTAAAATGTTTCATTTTTTTTGTCATTTAACTGTTTTTATAGGCGAAACAGTGCCTTGGCGGTTAGCACTGTTGCCTCGCACCGACAGGTCCTGGGGTCCGTGTTCATGGAGTTTGCATGTTCTCGCAGAACCGTGTTCCGTGTTCATGGAGTTTGCATGCAGAATCGTGCTTATCTTACAAGGTTCTCTGGTTTCCTCCCACAGTCCAAAGACATGCAGTTCAGGCTATCTGGTGTTCTTAAATTGCCCGTAGTGTGAGAATAAGTGTGTGAGTGTTGTGTTGACCGGAGGTCATAAAAATGGGAATAAATACATAAATACCACGGTGACCACTGTTCTCCACGGCCCATAGTTGAACTACAGAAGATTTGCTGAGAAGACCAGCGCTCTGATTCTACACCTGGGCCAGGCGTCGCTCTTACAGGCACTAAAGAAAAAAGTGTTAATTCATCTTGTATTAATAATTAAACCTTACTCACTCACACTTTTAACACCCAGAACATTGAGTGTATACAGTATGTATATGTTACCCAAATCTAGCTCCAGCATTCTCTCCACTTTTAGAAGCAGTGCTCCCCCTATGGGGCCAAACATGAAACTACACACACTGCAGCAGACAATGTACAAATTCTAAAATGTGAGTTTGAAAAAGTATGAGAGCTGATATATAAAGTTTAACAGATAGTTTCTGTCCTGGATCATCAGGATCATCTTTCTCTTTCACCTCCAACATTATGTATGATTATGTTACTACATGAGACACTGAGTGAAATCCTAATCGCCGAAATCACTGGAGGCCATGACCGAGACGTGCGTACGGGAACGAGATTAAGATTGGATTTATGATGATTTGTAAGATGATTGCAGCAAATAAGAAAAAAGTGGCAGCTTTTAGAAGAATCTGGACTCAGTAGAGGTGAGCGAGGATTAAAGTGGCGCTGTGGTGTGAGTCTGGTATAATGGGCGTCTCACACATGGACCAGCGCTGCTAGTGAAAAAATGTAATAAAAACAAGTAAAAATAAATGCACAGATTTTATAGAGAACAGCTCCATGCTAAGAGCAGACATTATTTATTTACACTATATATTGCACAATAACATATAAAATTTAATAGTATGATGTAAACCTCAGAATTTTCTCTTTTATTACTGGTGGAAAAAAAACTTCAAATAAATCTACAAAAATACTATCACACAAAATACTTATTGCATATATAAAAAAACAATTATGACATAAGAACAGAAAATGTGAACCTTTATTACTGAAAACTGGTTTATTTACGAAGAAATGCTTAACCCTCTTTTTTTTTCTATCGTTGCGCACATGATTGTTTGAGGTTCACAGGTCAAAGGTCACGTAGATAAATTTGGTGCAAATGAAAAGTAAGCACAACTGTGTCTATTTCACTTCCTGTGTTCTTCCCGTCGGGTTTATCCGCTCGGACACCAGCAGCGAGTGAGGTTTGTCCTGACGGCCGTTTTAGCGGAAAAAGCAGAAGAGTGTCTCCAAATGTGACAAGTGAAAAATCATAAATCTAACCTGTAAATATTGGCACCCTGTTTTACAGATTTATAAGGAATAAAACGTACTGAGAAAATAAAAAAAAACTATTAAAAAAAGCAATGAAAAATTAAACAGTTCTGTTTTCACACAACAAATAATATAAAAATTGTGATTGAAACACTGAGTGAAACATTCCTCCCTTTGCAGCGTTCAGGTTCAGATTACAGTTTACATCCAGTGTTTGTGCTGAGAGTTAGTGTGCTTTCACATACACAGTGTTTAGTGTGTGTGAGCTGAACCCGGGTGTGTTTCCTGCCTCTTCTTTCTACTCACATTCACTAAAAGCTGTTTACATTTTGGACCAATAAAAAGTATATTATTTTTGTGCAGTGCGAACCCAGACTAAATCAAATAGAATGAAACCAATCAAAAGAATCGATTTCACTCTGATTCAGACCGGATGCACTTTTAGAGACCAGTGTGAAAGTTCAGGGTCCGGGTTCAGGATTCAGGGTCGGGTTCCAGGTCCGGGTTCGGGTTCTCCACTGAGGTGTTTGGTTCAGAGTCCGGTGTTTGTCTGATGCAGTTCTGTGTTAGTGTTCAGTCTCTCGTTACTCCTCCAGACCAGAGCGATCAGCACCGCGCCGAACACCGCCCCCACCAGGTGATTACGGCTCCGCACGCCGGTCATGATGCACCGTGTCACCGTGGAAACACACACCAGCAGCAGCGTGACGACGGCCAGCAGCACGTTAATGATTTTAACAAGGAGGTTACGGCTAAACACACCTTCAGTCTCCATCTGCACCACCTGTACCTGCTGCTCCAACTTACACAGGCGAGAGTTACACGAGTCCAGCACCTCCTGAAACACACACACACACACACACACGTTAGATTTGCAAACATTATAAAGGATAAATTATTCTTACAGAGCTTTACAGTACCTTAAAAAAAGAATCTATTAAGTAACAAACTAATCATAATCATGGAAAAGTTGCATCATTAACCTTCATAATTATTATAAGCCTAATTTATTTTAAACTATTATTTTTTTACTCTTCATGATATTTTGGTAATGTTTGGTAAAAGTGTCAAATGTTCAGTATCCAAATAATATGGAAATTAATTCAGTAAATAATATATGTTTTAAAATATTAGATATATAAAACATTGCTCTACTATATATTTGTTTTTAAATACTAACCTTGTAGTATGTAACAGCCATTTTAATTTATTTTACTTTTATCTTTTTAATACCATTTTTATGAAATTAATTAACATTTATTAAATTATTTTGAAATAAATATTTGGATCAAAGTCAGAAAAAAAATTCTTAGAACTTTACAGTGACGATATCCACTGTACAAAGGCGGTTCTCAGCGCCCTCTGGTGGAGATACAGAAGAAACACACACTAAGGATTTAAAAACAGCTTTAAGAGATCTTTATAAAAATTGGATTTGGACACTTTGAAGTCTCCACCCGTAAAGCTGTGGAGTAATGACACAACCTTACTGAGCTGTTGAGCTCAATCACAGGATCAGATTCAACGTTCCCAGGTCTTACTTCTACTGATTACACACTAGAGCGCGGTGAGTGAAAATGTCCCAACAGGAAGTGCCTCTTTTCTCCACTTCCTGTCTTATTGAAAGGTTACCTGCAGGTCTCTGGCTCTCTCGTTAGCCTGATAAGCCACTTTCTCCTCGATGCTAGCCAGCTCCTGCTTCAGATTCGCCATCTCATGCTGGTGAAGTTCAACCAGATCGTTGAGCTGCTCCTCCAGACGCTCCATCCTGTGACCGAGAGAGAGAGAGAGAGAGAGAGAGAGGAATGAAGCAGCACTTCTGGGATTCAGTGCTCATCCATTAAAGCTTGGAGACGTATAAACTAACCTGTCTCTCTCCTCCTCGAGCCTCTGTGTGAGGAAGGTGTCGTCTTCACTCAGGTTCACCTTTAAAACCTCCATGTCTTCAGCGAGTTGGATTTGGGACTGACGGATCTCCTGGAGTTCCCCCAGCACCATGTTGATGTGGTTTTGGTCATATTTTTGGACTTCAGAATTTCCGTTACTGTCCTCCGAAGCTGTGGTTCCCATGGAGCACTGGTCATCATCAATGCCGCTGCGGAACTTCTGGCTGACAAGGGTGGCGCTCCCGCTCAGCACCCGGCCTCCACCTTCTTCCAGCGAGGTCTTGAGCTGAGCGATGTTGTCTGCGCTGCCGAATTTGTTCCGGATGAGGTTTGCAAACTCTCTGGGCTTGTTGAAGAAGGATGGCGGTGTGAGTAACACCATGGGAGCGCTGGGTTTTAATCTCTCCAGGCTCGGAGAGACCTTGCAAATGTCCTTGGTCTGATCTTTAGCCGCGTCTTTTGGGCTGCTGTTCTTGGAGGAACCGTTGTTGTTGTTGTTGTTCTCGCTCTCCTTCATGCGTTTGTAGTACTGCTCCAGCTTCTTCTGTAACTGGTTGATGTTTTGCGTCGTTTTCTGGTTCTTCTTCTCAAACACGTGCCGGATTCTCGCCACCTGCTGCTTATCCGCGATGTTCACCAGCTTGAGGAACTCAGCCACGTTGTCGTCCTGCTCTATCCGCTCCACCCTCAGCTGCTCCTTCGCCTTCAGGATCTTCTGCTCGAGGTCTTTCAAGGAGTAAAGGTTCGAGTCGGAGACGCCACGCTGCAGCATCGGGACGGGGATACTGAAGACGCAACCGTCGTTATCCATCTGAAGGCGCGCACACACACACACAAAGACAGGAACAGACGTCAGAAAAATGGCCTTGGAAAATGCAACTGCTGCAAAACTCATCAGACAGACTGCTGACACACACGTCTTCTCTCACACACACACGTTGCTTTTAAAAACTGCTCAAATCTATGAAAAAAAAAGTTTTGTTTTCTTGTGAAAAATGTTCCAGTGTTGACGTAAATATGTATTTAGATTTGTATGTCTCTTTATTTTCTGTAACATTACATGATGATGTTATCTGTCTGTCTGTCCGTCCATACAACTATCTGTTTTTCTCTCCATCTGCCGATCCATGTACCTGTCTGTCAGTCCTTCTGTCTGTGTGCATCGTCCCCCTCTCTGTGTCTACGCCAGTCTGTCCATCCGTTCGTCTCTCAGCCTGCAAATCCATACGTCTCTGTCCATCGGTCTGTCTGTCTTTTCTGCCATCTTTTTGTCCATCTGCTTATCTGCTATTCCCTTTATCTTTCTATCTTTCTGTCCATCTTGTCTGTCTGTCTGTCCTGCAGACTTTGTTCAGAAAATCTGAATTGTATCATCTGTTTATCTGTCCATGTCCAGCTGTTAATATCTTTTTTTTGAAGATCTGCTGATATGGCTCATATATAGCATCACAAATCATTCTTGCGTTTCACACACACACAACCAGACACGTCTTATGGTTCAGTTTTGTCTCATTTGAAAGAGAATTAGGAAGTTAGCTGAAGTAAAGATGAGGGGAGAGCACCACGTCCCTCTTTCCTTCCTCTTTCTTCTAGTCTGAGATAATAAAAACAAACACAATGTGAGACGTTTCTCTCTCAGGGCTGTTCAACATCTGACCTCTGAAACCCAACAGGACTCATGAATACTAATAAGAGCATTAAGTAACGCTGGTGTTTGTAATACAGACAGAATTATTGTGACACAAACACACATAAACACGTAGAAATAACACCTTTTAATAATAGATTCTAGTTAAAAACACCACAAAAACTTTCACTTCCTTTTTAATGTTCACACTGAGGGTGAAAATGCCACGCCTTCATCACGCTATACAGCGCTGTATTAACGTACAGTCTCACCCAACTGTACAGACTCTTCTCATTGGCTGAGAGCTGTGTGCTGTCTTCTGATTGGCTGTGAATTACTCAGTCTGGAAATCCATCACCGAGTCAGTTACTCAGTAAGTCAGTCACTGAGTCGCTCAGACCGCAGCTCCATCAGTCTATCAGTCTGCTTACAAAAATAATACATCTTAATGTCTGTCTGGCCATCTGTGTGGCAGTCTATCAGTCTGTCTGTCAATCGGTCTTTATTGATCTTTCTGTCCATCAGTCTGCTTGTCTGTCCGTCTATCTGTCCGTCTCTCTAAATTTCTGTCTGCCTCTCTGAATGTCTGTCTGTCTGTCAGTCAGTCGTCCATTTAGTCAGTCACTCAGCCACCTAGTCAGCTAGACACACAAACACAATCAGCATGACCGTGCTTCAGTCACTTTGTCAGTCATTCAGCCTGTAACTCCATCAGTCACTGAAACAGACATTCTGTCAATCAGTCAGTAGTCCAACTGTCTCTCCACTAATCACTCCACCAGTCTCTCCAATCACCTCACCAGTCTCTCCACCAGTCTCTCCATTAATCACCTCACCACTCTATCCACTAATCACCTCACCAATCTCTCCATTAATCACTTCACCAGTCTTTCCACTAGTCTCTCCACTAATCACCTCACCAATCTCTCCATTAATCACCTCACCAGTCTCTCCACTAATCACCTCACCAGTCTCTCCACTAATCACCTCACCAGTCTCTCCACTAATCACCTCACCAATCTCTCCATTAATCACCTCACCAGTCTCTCCACCAGTCTCTCCACTAATAACCTCACCAGTCTCTCCACTAATTACTCCACCAGTCAGTCATTCTGTCACTCTCTCCATCATTTACTCATTCATTCAGTCAGTCAATCAGTTTCTCCATCAGGCACTCAACCAGATAGTCAGACTGTACCTCTTCCAGGATTACAGTGTCAAATGTAACTGTACACTCACACACACACACACACACACACACAAATCATATCACAGTTAGGCTACATTCTAATTGTGTTTATAAGCACACACTTCTTTTTCCTATATTGATTAAATAATTGTGTAATTAATGATCAGTTGTTCAGACTTCAGAAACAGAATTTACCCAGAATGCACTGCACACCTTTGAGCGGTGAAAGGAACTCGACAAGCTGGCATGTGTGCTGGTATGCAACGTGTATGTTTTTCAGACGAGCCCAAACAAGCTCGCTAAACACACACACACATACACACACACAAGCACTGAATCAGATAAAGGTGTGATTCTGTACGTCTCAGTTAAAGGTTTATTTGCACATCTGCAGTACAGTGTCTGTGCTCAGCTCGTACCCACACAGGTGTGCACAGGATGCTGTACAAACAGCGAGTGTGTAATTACACACGGTGATTCAGTGTGTTTGATTTAGACAACACGAGTACACAAAACTCACAAAGCTTACACAACTAGGTTGCGTGCTAAGGTTCAGATTAACCTGCCCTGAGGGAAAAAATACCAACGGCAGAGAACAGGAACCAGACTGTACAGGCCCGAAACCGTTACTGACAGGAACCTAAACGCAGTGTTATTCTCATTACTGAATACAATGTAACTGCCAAGTGGCACAAAGTATTGGCACCCCTCTTTCCTGTATAGTACATCAATAAAAATAATGTACCTAGGAGGAGCCTACGTGTCTCAGGGCTGAGCTGAGAAAGATCAGTCACTCTGTCACTGCGTCTGTACTCAGTCACTCTCCCATTCCGTCAGTCACTCCGTCAGTTACTCTGTCACCCCGTCAGGCACTCTGTGAGTCGCTCCATCACTCTGTCACTCCATCAGCCACTTCCTCACTCTGTAAGTCACTCCGTCAGTCATGCTGTAAGTCCACCAGTCACTCTGTCAGTTACTCAGTAATCGCTCTGTCGGTCTGTCACTCCACCAATCAACTCTTTCAGTCAACTCTATTAGTCTATTAGTCACTCTGTCAGTTGCTCTATCACTCCGTTACTCACTCTGGCTCTTCATCCCTCCATCAGTCACTTCGTCAGTCACTCTTTCACAGGCTCTGCATCAAACCTTGATACATTTATGACTCCAAATGAACTGCTTCACTGTCATCCATCAAGTATCAAAAACACAGTACCAAATTTCGATACACAAGGAATAAATTTGATCAGCGTCCGTGATCTAGATACAGCTCTCTGAGACAAGGCTCTTGTGTGTGTTGTGTTTTGAGATGCTTGACTACAGTGTGTATTACGTACAAGGTTAATATGAGGTAAAATGTCTCTATGCTATATATCCAAAACTGACATCGATGTCCAGACCGGCAACACATCACCATTACTGACACGCCTGGATGTGTGTGGAACAAATTTAAGAGCAGAAAGTTGCTCTGTGTTCGACTGTAAGAGGAACAAACCCACAGTAATCTTCCTCTCATTCTTCAAGTCTGCATAACTTTATATAAAACTAACTTCAAAATGCCCAGGACCAGACTCCCCTCCTCTGATTATACAGTATAAGGACGAGGCTGCGACTGGGACTTTAGCAGGTAATGTTTAGCATGTTACCTGGGAGCCTCAGGTAACTTTACACAGTGTTTAAGTGTAGATTTAGCTTACAGAGAGAGAGCAAGAGAAATCATGGGCTGTATTCTGTTAGACGTTCAGGAGCTACAGCAGCCGTCTGGTGATGTTCAGCTTCCCAGTTCGGATCTGGTTTTTATACTGATTTATTTATTAACGTAAACAGACAGTGTTGTGCATGAACCCATGAGACAAGCACCGTTCGTACACACGTTCATTTTGCGGTGAATGGAACAGTTCAGCTTTTTGCCACAAAAACAAGTGAATTTGAGTGTCATTACTTCGCGGGAAGGTGAACATGAGCGGAGAAGCCTTCACTCAGTCAATTTATTTTATCTCTAATATTCTGTGAGCCAAAGAAAGGCATGCTTCCTCTCTCTCTCTCTCTCTCTCTTTAGTGAGATTAGTCAGAGATGAAGCGAATCTTGCGAGGATCAGCCCTCTCCGGTGGGAAACGCACTGCACTGCTCAGGGCACCTTGTACAGAAGAAATGTACTGTAGGTAGACTAGATCATTTGTGAGACCGTAAAGTTAGTTAAAGATTAAAAATTGTGAACTTTGAAGATGAACTCATTTATTTTAATGCGTGTGAACTTTGAGCTAGCTTTTGTGAGTTGTGAACTTGTACAACACTGTTAACAGGCAATTTCAAGTTCTGCTAAAAGGGTTTATTTTTATGCTAAAAAGGGCAGGTCGCTGAAGCATCAAAGTAACACAGTAAAGGCAGAAAAGGTTAAACCATCCTGCTTTAAACAGGTTTATTTTATGATATCAAATTTATTTGAGTGTGTAAACATGCCAAGGAGGTGAACATTTTTTATCTATTTATGTTTGCATTAAAGTGGTAAAATGTTGCTGTTGCTCTATAATCGTACAGGTGGTGCACAATAAACTATGCATACAGCTCAGCATTCTGAGTAGTACGAGCAAACTGTTTGCAAAGTTTCTTTAGAATTGTAAGGAAATCTAAAAAAAATAAAAATAAAAAATGAATATCAAATCGGGATATTTATAAATTTGTGATAAATCGGATCGGCACCCAGGAATCGTGATATTATATTATAAGGTTCCTCGTGATTCCCGTCCCTCGTGCCGTAATATATAATAATAATAGTAATAAATAATAATAATAATAATAATAATAATAATAATGTATTTCTCTTTTTGTTAAAATTGATCTTACAAAATTTATATTGGATAAACTGTCGCTCAGGAACAGGTAACACAGTCAAAAAAATAACAGTCAAAAATCTGTGTGAGTGATTAGTCACATTACGCTGCATTAAAACTGAGCTACAGAGATTTTATAGTTCAGTTGTCTTGTTTTCACCTACAAATCACCTACAGCTGCTTTAAGAAACTAGTAATACTAAAGAACCACATTAACAAATTCTTTAAATCATTTGTTCCCCTTTAGATTTCTAAATGAAACCAATCTCTTAATCCTTAGTGGTTTACTGGAGGAACCAGTTTGACTAGTCGGATTTGTCTGTGGTTTATAACTCAATGTTTCCTACAAACACGCTTACTGTAAGCATTATCTTTTGGAAGATCCTTGTTTTACTTAGACTGAAATTACAGGGAAACTCAGATATGTACGGTATAAACATCACACCTATTTTCCTGCGAAAAGAGCTTATAAGAGCTACACTAATAACTTACTGGAGCGCCCTTTCCTTTAACATTAGACAGAGCATCATCTCAACAACCTCATGCAGCCTTTACAATATTTATTAGCACTGACAGCTGAATTAACGTAGCCTCCATAAACTTCTCCAGCACGTCCCAAAGACTCTCAGTCTGTGAAAACGATTCTTCGTGCTCCCAGAGCCACTTTCACACTCCTGGAGTCCTGGAATACGGCCGTGCCATCAGGGAGGAAGAGAACCTTCATAGATTTTATTTCCACATAACGTTACTGAGTCTCGACCTGAGGAACCTGATCAACCCCAGATCATAACACTGTCTCCAGCGGCTTGTACAGTGGACACTATGCATGATGGGAGCATCGCTTCATGACCGTGAACCTCAGGACATTTTTCCATCGTTCTAAAGTCCAGTCTTTCTGCTTTCTCGGAAACTGAAACCTTTTTTTTTTTTAATGAGTTTCACTAACATGGTTTTCTTATGAACACACAGCTGTTTAGTCCTGAGTTGTGTGTGTGTGTGTGTGTGTTTAAATTCTCTTACTTTCACTATTTAACATGGCTCTGGTTTATATTGTCTGTTTTTCACTAAACAACTTCACCAAGAACCGAGAAGCTCCTCCTCGCTGCATCAGTCAGGGTTATAAGAATTATTGCAGCTGAATTAATGATTATACAATTAACTATTGTCTTGTTTAAGTCTAAACATCACATCTTTTTTTTTTTTTTTTTTACATATTTATCACAAAGACATCACACACATTCCAAAACACACATAAAACATCTTGCTTTTCAGGAATTTACTGATACTATCACCCAGGCTACACTCTGCTTATTAACATCTACACTCTTATTGCTTACATTCTCACATTCCTCATTCAAGTTCTCGAGCTCGCGCATCTCAACAGTTCTAAGCAGAACCCCGGGGTGAGAAGGTTCCAAGGAGAACCAGAAGAAAGACAATAAAAACTAGTCGGGAAACGGAAAATAAACAGATTTCAAACAAATAACACAAACACACTACATTTTTTTATATTAACTGTAACATGCATAAATGAAGAACACACACACACACACACACACACACGCGCGTGCGCGACTTTGTTACCGTGTCTGGAGTTCTCTGAACTTTTTCCGCCGGTTTTGACGCAACAAACAGCGCAAAATCACTAATCCGTTCCTCTCTCACACACACACACACACACACACACACACACACTCTCTCTCTCACTGTCTTTCTCACACACACACACTCCTACAGTACATCTGCACCCGATCAGAAGTCCACACACTCACTGTACTACACTACAGTACAACTCCCAAGTAAATCATAAGGAGTAAAGAGCGCCCCTGCAGGCCACACACACACACACACACACACATTTTTTTTCAGCTCGTATGCAAAACACGATGTGTGTGTGTGTGTGTGTGAGAGAGAGAGAAAGATTCAAGTTATAGATTTGACCGATACAAAGTACTAACACTGGAGACTCCTTCCATACATGTTGCAGAAACAAATTAGAAGTTTAATTTCAAATTATAATCTCATTAGTCACATACACAGCAATACAGAGTATGATATGCAGTGACCTGCTTGTACGACCGCCCATGATCTAAAAGAAAAAAAGAAAAATATATATAATATATTCTAATAAAGAATATAAAATATGAAATTAGAATATCATAATAAAAAAAATACACAAATATAGAAAATATAGAACAATTTTAGCTGTAAAGTTTACACTATGTACAAGTAATGAAATAAAGTTGAAATGCAATTGAAATGGAAAAACGATGTGCAGTCACAAGCAGAACTATGTCCACAAAGTTTCAGGTGTGCATAACGTAGAGTGTTTAATGTGCAAGTGTGCAATGTGATGAGTGGTGTATGAGTAGGGAGAGTGTGATTGTGCGATCTCATTAATTTACATGTTAAAGTAGTTTTTCTTTCTTTCTTTCTACCTTTCTTTTTTTTAATTTTTCCCCAATTTTCTCCCTGATTTAGTCGTGTCCAATTCCTCCCCGTCACTAGGGGAGCTCCCACATTAAGGCTACTATGACCACTCAGTCGGGAGGGCCGAAAACTATCACGTGTTTCATCCAAACCACGTGACGCCAGCCGACCGCATCTTTTTGAACTGCTCGCTCACGCACCGTTGGGGGCGGAGTAACACACTCGGAGGACAGCGCGATCCGCTCCTTCCACTTGCGTGCGCTCACGGACGCACCTGATTGGCTGTAAAGCCGTGATTAATGTGGGAGCACTAAGTACCTCTCATCCTGCTCCTCTGAGAGAGCTCAGCCAATCAGCTCTCTCTAGACCTCCGGCAGTTTTGTTATTCAATATTAAAAATAGATACTGTAAGTTGTTTAAAATGTAGTTTTTCTAAGAATTTTAAAACTAAATTTGGAGTTTGTCATTTATAAGTGTCAACAGAATAAAACAAGTTTCTTACAGGAGTAAAAGAATTACATTCACTCACTCACTCACTCATTCATCTTCTATACCGCTTTATCCTGCATTCAGGGTTGCGGGGACCTGAAGCCTATCCTAGGAGGCTTAGGGCACGAGGCAGGGTACACCCTGGACAGGGTTAAAAGAATTACAGTCAAATCAAATGAGTTTGATGGACAGAGGGGTTCTACACGATGAACACAGAGGTGAATTTTCTCTCAATAGTAACAATTTGTGCGTAGCTTTTGAGTGTCCTATTCTGCATCTTGTATAATTTAATTGATCCCAACTATTATTAAAAGGAAATGTATGTTTTTATTTTAAATGCGTATATGCGTTAATCATCTTGAATTTGAATAACATGATCCAATAATGAATTAACTTTCTTAAATAAATAAATGTTAAACAACACCCAATATATATATATATACTTTTAAAAGTGCTAAAATTTATGCACATTTGGTACATTATTCTGCTCGTTTTGGACATTGCTCATTTTTCACACAATTAAGGACTAACTACACTCAGCTGTAATTTATCCTGTATAACATACAGTATACACCTAACATCTCATGCACTTCTAATTCTATTTCTCTATTTGAATACTCAAATTTTTTTTACGTCACACGTTTTTTATGTTTTTGGAAAAAGCAGTACATTTTCCAAAAATTTCTCTTATTTTCTATTTCTCTATTTCTCTATTTGAATACTTTTTTACGTCACACGCAGTCATATAAGCATTTCACTGCATGTCATACTGTGTATGTGACAATTAAGATTTTAAATTTGAATTTGTATTTTAATAGACGAATGCAGCCATGTGTCTGGAGCCATGTGCTCCTGGTAGGGTCTCCCAAGATAAAATGGGCTCAGGCGAGGGGCCAGACTAAGTATGGTTTTAAAAAAAAAAAAACATGAAAAAGAGAAGGGAGTAAAGTGACCCTGCCCGGAGGAAGCCCGGGGCCCACGTCTGGAGCCGGACAGAGGGCCCGTGAGCGAGCGTCTGGTGGCCGGGTCTGCCACGGGGCCCTGCCAGGCACAGCCGAAAAGAGCAACGTGGACCCCTGTCCTCCCCCATCTCATGGACCCACAACCTGCGAGAGAAACTGATGGGGTTGGGTGCGCTGTTATTTGGGTAGCAGTGAAGGCCAAGGGCCTTGACGGACCAGACCCAGGCGGCAGAAGCTGGCTCTGGGAATGTAGAATGTCACTTCTCTGTGGGAGAAGGAGCCGGAGCTTGTGCGGGAGGTGGAGCCTCGGCTCTGGATCCATACTCCTGGATAGGGGTTGGACTTTGTTTTTCTCCGGAGTTGCCCAGGATGTGAGGCGCCAGGCTGGTGTGGGGATACTCACGAGTCCCCGGCTGAGTGCCGTGACGTTGGAGTTTACTCCAGTGGACGAGAGGGTCCCCTCTCTGCAATTGAGGACCATTGTGGGGGGGGCTCAAAAATACCATGTTCGAGCATGGGGATGCTCATAAGTGTACTTGGTACCAGAGCACCTTAGGCCGAAGGTCATTGATCGATTTCATGATCGTATCGAGGCCATAAAGAGAGGGGCGAGATTGTTAACTGATCACCATCTAGTGGTGAGTTGGGTCAGGTGGCAGGGGAGGCCACTGGACAGACCTGGCAAGCCCAAACAGGTAGTGCGTGTAAATTGAGAACATCTGGGGAGGCCTCTGTCCAAGAGGCCTTCAGCTCCCACCTCCAGGGGAGCTTTTCCAGCATCCCTGTAGGAGCTGGGGACATTGAATTAGAGTGGTCAATGTTCAAAGCTTCTATTGCTGAAGCTGCAGCTGTGAGCTGTGGTCTTAAGGTTCTGGGTGCCTCAAGGGGCAATAACCCTCGAACAGCATGGTGGACACCTGTGGTTAGGGAAGCCGTCCGACTGAAAAAAGGGTCCTTCAGGGATATGTTATCCCGGGGGAGTCTAGAATCAGAGAGAATCCATGGAGAAGGACTTTCGGGCGGCACCAAGGTGCTTCTGGAAAACCATCCGGCACCTCAGGAGGGGGAAACGGGGAACCACCTAAGCTGTGTACAGCAAGGATAGGACACTGCTGACCTCGACTGAGGAGGTAATCGGGAGGTGGAAAGAGCACTTTGAAGAACTTCTGAACCCGACTAAATCATCCTCTGTTGCAGAGACAGAGCTGGAGGAATGACAGGGGGGTTGGCTTTGATCTCCCTGGGCGGGGTAAATGAGGTAGTCAAACAACTCCACAGTGGCAAAGCTCTGGGAATTGACAAGATTGTCTTGGTTGACACGCCTCTTCAACATTCCTAAGGAGTGGCAGACTGGGGTGGTGGTTCCCCTTTTCTAAACAGGGATTTCTAAACAGGGTGGTTCCCCTTTTCTAAACCAGAGGGTGTGTGCCAACTACAGGGACATTACACTACTCAGCCTCCCTGGGAAAGTGTACTCTAAGGTGCTGGAAAGGAGGGTTCGGCCAATTGTCGAACCACAGATTAGAGAGAACCAATGTGGATTCCGTCCTGGTCATGGAACAGCGAACCAGTTTTTTACTCCTGCAGGAATCCTGGAGGGGGCTTAGGAATATGCCCATCCAGGCTACATGTGTTTTGTGGATTTGGAGAAGGCATATGATCGGGTCCCTCATGATTTTCTGTGGGAGGGACTGTGGGAGTATGGGGTGAGGGGGTTACTTCTCAGGGCCATCCAATCCCTTTACGGACAAAGAGAGAGCTGTGTTCGAATTTTCAGCAGTAAGTCAGACTTGTTTTCAGTGGGTGTTGGCCTCCGCCAGGGCTGTCACCAATTCTGTTTGTGATTTTCATGGACAGGATATCAAGGCGCAGCTGTGGAGGAGAGGGTATTCAGGTTGGTGGGCTAAGGATTGCATCGCTGCTTTTTGCAGATGATGTTGTTCTGATGTCATCATCAGTCTGTGACCTGCAGCGCTTGCTGGATCGGTTTGCAGTTGTGGGTAACGCAAATCTGTGGCCATGGTTCTCAGCAGGAAACTGATGGATTGTCTACTCCAGGTAGGGAGCGAGTCGTTACCCCAAGTGAAGGAGTTTAAGTATCTCAGGGTCTCGTTTATGAGTTATGGAACATTGGAATGTGAGGTTGGCCGTAGAATTGGAGCAGCGGGGCTTTACCACATTGTTGTGATGAAAAGAGAGTTGAGCCAAAGGGCAAAGCTCTTAATCTACCGGTCGATCTCCGTTCCAACCCTCATCTATGGTCATGAGTATTGGGTCATGACCGAAAGGACAAGATTGCGAATACAAGCGGCTGAAATGGGTTTTCTCAGAAAGGTAACTGGCTTTTCGCTTAGAGATGAGAAGCTCAGTCATCCATGAGAAACTCAGAGTAGACCTGCTATTCCTTTGCATGGAAAGGAGTCAGTTGAGGTGGTTGGGGCATCTAGTAAGGATGTCACTTGGATGCCTCCCTAGGGAGGTGTTCTTGGCATGTCCAGCTGGAAGGAGACTATGGGGAAGACCAAGGACTAGATGGAGAGATTACTCATCCTTATCACACTGGGAATGCTTTGGGATTCCCCAGTCAGAGTTAGCTGAGGTGGCTGGGGAAAGGGGCTCCCTGCTAGAACTGCTAACCCCGCGACCCGACTTTGGATAAGCGGTTGAAGATGGATGGATGGATGGATGGATGGATGCAGATGCGAAAACTATACCAGAGGGGTGAAATGTTCAGCATGTTACTAAGAAACTGCTATAAAGGTGTAAACTCCACTGTTCTGTTCTGAAGACAAGGAATTTACCTCTGAAGACTCCTTCCTTACACCAGAAATATCTTATTAAATTACATATTAAATTAGAATAAAGAATGTGTATGTAAATCATCTTGAAGATTGTGTTCCAATAATGAAGGAATTTTGGCAAAATAAAAAACATAATAAATAAACTATTTCAAAGCGTTTAATGTTCATACAACGTAACATATAGATGCAGCTGGAAAATCTATACCAGAGGGGTGAAACACTCATTCCTTCAGCCTCTCTTTAAAGTTAACAAGGCAAAAACACACAGCATATCATGGTACTAAGAAACTGCAAAATAAATAAATAACTAGCATAAACTCCTCTGTACTGAAGATAAGAAAAAGCTTAAAGGTATGGATTTACCACAGGAGACTTATTTTATATTCATATCAAAAATCTCATTCACTTATATATTAATTTAGCTTTTCGTTAATAAAATTTGTATGTAAATCGTGTTCCAAGAATTTATGAACACCTAAAATACAGTACATAGCGCTAAACCAGAGGGGGCGACAGAGAGCGTAGCGCGCTCATGGACGTTTTTTTTTTCTCTTTAACTCTACTCGTTTGTAATACGTCACATCCGGTGGTCTGGCGCGCGGAAAATGGCGGCTGCCTTAGAGAGAAGCTTTATAGAGATCTGCGGGTTCGAAAGGGAGACAGTCTCCCGCTTTCGGGATCTCACCATTAAGCTGGGTAAAATAAACGTGTTTTGTGTGTTATATTATAGTGTTACTTTAAAAAAAAAAACATTTTAATAATAAATATAAGTTTCACACAGACATCAATTACAGCGCGTGCGCCGTGCTGAGGCTAGCGCTGCGCTAGTTAGCCACTTGGCTAGTCACCGGATTAGTTTATAAAATGTTTAAAACTGGCTGTAGTGTCTGCTTAGGTCTACAGGTGCACAAATAAATAATTAATTTCAGTTATTTTTTAAATACTTTGTTGCTCAGGTCGGTTTAGTGACAAGATTATTATTTAGCAGCACATTTTACCTCAGAGCTGCAAGTTATAAAGAACAAACTTTTATTAAAGAAAAAAAATTTAAACAGTTTGTATGAGCGCCTCCTCCTCACATCTCACTGTACAGCTGTGTGATTACTGACTGACTGACCGACTGCTGCCCTGCACAAAGTATTGGCACCCCTCTACTTTGTCTATCTGTGGAAAATGACCCCTGCGCTTGAGCTTTATAGTATACGTATAAATAGTTAAAATGTTAAATCTAAACAAAAATAATAATCTGCTGATCTGAATAATCTAATGTAATCAGTGATATTATTATTATT
>JAOVVA010000052.1:4675154-4686728 GCA_028565275.1 Leiocassis micropogon | reverse complement strand
GATGAAGTACACTGCTGAGGGTGTGAGATACTTTGTGGATCATAATTCTCGCACCACTACCTTCAAAGACCCGCGGCCGGGATTTGAGTCAGGGTAAATATCACACACACACACACACACATACACACACACATACACACACACATACACACACACATACACACACACACACACACATACAGACAGAGTGTGCAGGCTTTGAGACAAGGTAAATACTACACACACTCTTAAGCCAGCTCGCTCTCATTCTTTTTTTTTTTTTTCTTTGCCCACTTCCTCTCGTCTCGCCGCTGCTGAGGAAGCACATCTCTCACATCTGCTCTGCTTCTTATATAACACTCCACACACTCGTCCTGGCCAGCAGGGGCTCATTGGGGAACGACCCCGGGGGCCGTTCGGGAGTTCTGACCGAGCTCCAGCGCGCAGCTCTGTGCCAGGGCCCATCATGTTCTGCTGTACTGCTCACTACTCAGTCCTAATATAGTGCCTACTGCGCAGCTCTGTCCTAGAGCACATTCCCTCCATGTCAGAGCTCATGGTTTCCAGCAGGTGTTGCACAACTTTATAATATAGTTCTTAATACAGAGCTCCGTGCTCGGGCCTATCAAATTAAGCCTTTATTGGTCGCGTATACGTTACTGCACAGTGAATTTCTGTTTTCGCATAACTGGGGTCAGAGTGCAGGGTCAGCCATGATACAGCGCCCCTGGAGCAGATAGGGTTAGGGGCCTTGCTCAAGGGCCCAACAGTGGCAACCTTAAGATCAGTAACTCACACCCTTAACCCTCTGATCTACACTGTCCCACTGTACTCTTTCATGGTCTTTCTGATTATAGTCCTCACTGCGCAGCTCCGTGCTGGGGCCCAGTATGATTTTCTGTATTTGTCACTGCACAGCAGCTCCATGCTAGCACCCATGCTGTCCCACTATAGTTGTCCATGCACAGCTCCATGCTGAGACTTTTTACTTCCTAGGGACACGTTGTTCTTTCGTCGTCCTCACAGTACCGCTCCGTGCTGATCATATAAGTAATATGCAAGTCAGACCTGATAATCAGTTTCACAAAAATAACGTGTGTGTGTGTGTGTGTGTGTGTGTGTGTGTGTGTGTGTGTGTGTGTGTAGCACACGACAGGGCGGCTCTCCGGGTGCGTATGACCGCAGCTTCAGATGGAAATATCACCAATTCCGCTTCCTGTGTCATGTAAGTGTACTGAAGTGTTCATTTACCCGAAATACAATTTTATAGTTTAAATTGATATATTAAAATATTAAATATGACTTATAACGTTCTCTCTCTCTCTCTCTCTCCAGTCCAACGCTCTGCCCAGTCATGTGAAGATTTCAGTTTCGAGGCAGACTCTGTTCGAGGACTCGTTCCAACAGGTAACACACTAACACTTTGTGTGTGTGTGTGTGTGCGTGTGCGTGTGTTTGTGTATAATGAATAACCCTGTCCTCTCCTCAGATCATGAACATGAAGCCGTATGACCTGCGCAGGAGGCTTTACATCATAATGAGAGGAGAGGAGGGGCTGGATTACGGCGGCATCGCCAGGCGAGTTAGCATTATTCGTATATATATGTGTGTGTGTGTGTGTGTGTGTGTGTTACAGTGAGTTATACCTGTGCTGACTGGTGTTTGGGTTTACGTGTTTGGCTCGGTGCTGGGATTCGCTCCTCCTCAGTGTCATAGTGGTGATGTGTACTGTGTATATATATATGTGTGTGTAAGTGTGTGTTTATCGTGTATGTTCCATGTGTGTGTTTTCGTGTCTTCAGTGTCGTGTCAGTGGTTTTACCCTATGGTAGGTTAGATCATGCTGTTCTACCACAGGGTAGAACCACGGACGGGATGCTGGGGGTGTCTGCGCTGTGACCTCTGACCCCCAAACGACCCCTATAGACAATGGGTCAGAAAGGTCATCGGCCTGGTGGTGGGTTTGTCCGGCTTCATTCACTACATGTGCTGCATTTCACTCTGTGTGTGTGTGTGTGTATGTGTGTGTGTGTGTGAATTTGGTCATGTGTCTCATGCATTTCATGCTTATATTCATTATCATTATTATGTAAAATATAGAGGCCACGCCTCCTTCACTAAGATTAACAGAGGCCACGCCTCTACGCAGTCTGATTAAGAGTTACTGGTTATTATGGTGTTAACATTTTCTCTCTCTCTCTCTCTCTTCTCTGTCTCTCCAACTGTCTGTATGTTTCTCATCAACTGTCCGACTATTCCCCCCCCCCCCGTCTCTCTGTCTGTTCTCATTTTTTCTCATCTGCTGGTATTTTCCTTTTCGGACTGAATCGGTCTCTTCCCCTGTCTGTCTGTCTGTCTGTCTGTCTGTCTGTCTCTCTCTCTCTCTCTCTCCACAGGGAGTGGTTCTTCCTGCTGTCCCATGAGGTGTTGAACCCGATGTACTGTCTGTTTGAATACGCCGGGAAAAATAACTACTGTCTGCAGATAAACCCCGCCTCCTCCATTAACCCTGATCACCTCACTTACTTCCGCTTCATTGGACGCTTTATCGCCATGGTGAGAAACATTACCCAGAATTCCTACTCTGTCTTCTGACCTGTTCTGTTCCCTTTCCGTAGCTCTAAATGGAAAAGTTCTAGAGAAGTTTAAGGAATGTTTTCCTACATGTTTTTAGTTAATCTCCGGGGACGAAAGAAATTACAATTTTCCCAATGTGGAAATTACTTTTTTTAATATTAAAAAAAAAAGTTTCAGTACTTTTTAATGCTTTCTGTTTGTATTTTTTTATGGGGTTAGCTCCACCCCTTAGATTAGGCCACACCCCTCAGACAGTGAAAGTTAATCTTTTCACAAAGCCACAGATATGTTAGTGTGTGCGCGCGCATATGTATGTGTGTGTGAGAGTTATGGAGTGAATAGCTGCTTTATTCACCGCCCACCTCCTCCCTCCTCCTCCTCCCTCACGCCTCCATTAAGCCCAGTTAAGTCTTGGGGCCCCTCCACCCAGCGCAGGCACACACACATTCTGCATGAGCTCAGCACCGCACCCAGCCCACACCCGCCAACACACACACTATATTTAGTCTGTAGTTTTGGACACACACACTTTAACACACTGCTCTTTTCTCTGCCCCCAAAGTTCACTTCAATTCCATTTTATATTCGACCTCTTTAACATTAATCTTCACGTTTCGTTCAGAGATGAGCTGCACACCTAAACACAAGGTTTTCAGCTTCCACCCTAAGGCAGTCGGCCAAACCTTCTGATTCTACTAAAGACTTCTGCCGCAAACTAACTGGAGTTTCTTAAAATAAACGACTGGAATCAATAATCACACTGAGGTCTTTTCCTGCTGCACATTGTGAAACAGAAAGGCCATCCAGAGTTACTGTCTGATCAGAAAGCTTACTTCTAGCTGCATGTGGTCCTAGTACCAGAACTTCTGTTTGTCAGAATTCACACATTACTCAACTTTATAAGCTGGCTCAATAAAGCTCATCTGATGCTTCTCGCCATGAATATAGCCATAGAAGCTGGCATGGCGTTAAAAAAGAAAGAAGGAATAAAGCTTATCTGTCTTTGCTGAGACATATAACTGTGTGTCATCAGCATACCAGTGGAAGCTAATACTGAATTATGAATACCGAATTATGTGATCCAGAGGAAGCATGTAGAAAGAAAATAGCAGCAGACCTAAAACCGAACCCTGTGGAACACCAGAGTATTCGGTTATTTACCGCTTCAACCAGCGCTGTTTCTAAACAATGTTTAGGGTTAAACATACTGAAAGATTTCATGGTAGTCTGAGATTAGCTCATGAGCTACTTGATCATAAAGCTCTTGGTCATAAAGAGGAGGTTTGATTTCTGACTTTTAGTTAGACATCAGTCAAGGGTCATTTTATCATCTCTTCTCTTTTCTTCTTCTTCTTTTATTTATGATTGTAGATATTTATCTCCTTTTGAAATGTGTGTACTGTGTTTGTACAGGCGCTGTATCATGGGAAGTTTATCGACACTGGTTTCACTTTGCCCTTCTACAAGCGAATGCTCAATAAAAAACCCACACTGAAGGATCTGGAGTCCATTGACCCCGAGTTCTACAACTCCATCCTCTGGGTCAAGTCAGTGTCCTCATACTGCTACGCTTCCTCTTCACCTTCTGACCTTCACCTTTACTTCCATCCTCAGCTCCTGCATCACCTCCTCATGTCCACCCTAACCTTCTCACCGCAGCCTTACCTTTCATCCCTAAATTTATCTTCACTTACCTCACCATCTACACCTTGCATCTTGTCTATGTTCACATGTTGCTCTTCTCATGTTCATCTCCATTTTTTCACTTCTACAACTCCAGCATTTGCTTCGTCCTCACCCTGTTTTAGCAAATACACAAATCTCACCACCTGTTTTACCAGATAGGCTTACAGACTCGCACCATCATACGCCATCCTGCACCATCACATGTTCACTAGTTTCTAGATGTCATTGGCAAGGCAACACAGGTTAAAAGGTCACACTATTTATCAATGCTGTGTGTGTGTGCGTGCATGCATAGGGAGAATGATGTGGAGGAATGTGGAGTGGAGCTGTATTTTGCACAGGACATGGAGATTTTGGGGAAGGTCTCCACACACTCACTAAAGGACGATGGTGAGAACCTGCTCGTCACCCAGGACAACAAGGAGGAGTATATCAGGTACCCAGTTAAGCAGCACTTGTTACACTCATGATGACCTGTGTTTATTAGAGGATTAAGATCAAATCAAGTAAAAGGTGGCGTTAATGTCGAATTTGGAATAATGTTACATTACTGGTGTGTGTGTGTGTGTGTGTGTGTGAAGTTTGCTGACAGACTGGCGGTTCTCACGGGGAGTAGAGGAACAGACCAAAGCGTTTCTAGACGGCTTTAACGAAGTTGTTCCACTTGAATGGCTTCGTTACTTCGACGAGAAAGAGCTGGAGGTGGGTGGAGCTAACACAAGGCCACGCCCATTTACACAATAAGCTTGTTAGATTGTTTTACAGCACGCACTCACATAATGTCATAACACGACACAAAAACTAATGTGTGTGTGTGTGTGTGTGTGTGTGTAGCTGATGCTCTGTGGGATGCAGGAGATCGATCTGAGCGACTGGCAGAAAAACACCATCTATCGCCACTACACCAAGAACAGCAAACAGATCCACTGGTTCTGGCAGGTAATGGTGTGTGTATGTGTGTATGTATGTGTATGCGTGTGTGTGTGTGTGTGTGTGTGTGTGTGTGTGTACACCAGCTAGCTAAGGCTAAAGAGGTGTGTGTTACTGTAGGTGGTGAAGGAGATGGACAATGAGAAAAGGATTCGCCTGCTGCAGTTCGTCACAGGAACCTGCCGGCTGCCCGTGGGAGGATTCGCCGAGCTGATCGGTAACGCGACTATCCGCTGATAATAAACAAAATGTGCAGATTATTTAATATGGAACCTTCAGAGAACCTAGACCTGGTGCCATCTGCTTTTCCTCAGGGAGTAACGGGCCGCAGAAGTTCTGCATTGACAAAGTGGGAAAGGAAACCTGGCTGCCTAGGAGCCACACCTGGTGAGAGACACGCCCACCCCTCTTAACAAATCTTAACCGTGCATACTTGCAGCAACGCCATAAATCGCCAACAGGCTCCAGGCGGAAGTGCTCGGAGGCGGCAGGCGACAAACAGACGTGTTTTTCTAAACTCAAGTCTTCAGCCAAATTTTATATTTATATTCTTTTAAGAATTAACGTATTAACTCCTGACGATGTTTGTTTAAACATACCTTTAAAAAATAATTAATGGAGTAGGACTTCAGTGAAAACGTCCGGCCCGGACCTATTTAAAAAGGACGGTTTCTGCTAAATGTGTGTTGCCTTTGCACAAACGTAACGTTTATATAGTGCCTTTCTAAGATTCGAAGTTGTTCTGTACAAATTTATTTATAAACAATTTAAATAGTCTAGGTTGAAGAAAAAAGTGTCTATCTTCAAACGTGTGGTTCTCTGTGAGGACGTGTATAAATGCCCTGCGTGTGCTCGGTGGTAAACCTGTGCCTTCTCTCCTCCCTGTGCAGCTTCAACCGTCTGGACCTGCCGCCGTACAAGAACCTGGAACAGCTGCGTGAGAAGCTTCTGTTCGCCATAGAAGAGACCGAGGGCTTCGGTCAGGAGTGAGTGAGGGAGCGAGCGAGAGAGTGAGCGAGTGCACAGAGGAGGGGGACACCAGCGACACTCCTGTCACCCGCTGACTGAGGACAGGGACGACACCACAGACAGACTAACTCCAACACAACATTCACACTGACGTTCATTTACACCCATTACATCATAGCAGTAATGACATTCTGTTTATGTAGCACTTTTTAAAAGACCAAACTTCTGTTCAAATATAAAAACCTTCAAAAAAAAAATATATATATATATTTCAGTGCAAACCATAAATGCTGAGAAAGAAACCTTTACCATGGCAACCAAATCCCTGTTAGTGTAGTAGGCTTTGTCCCTTTAAGCCTCCTCTAGGTGGCGCCACAGCTCCTCCGTTCCCATGCCGGGGGGAATCAGCTTCACAACCTGTTAGATAAAATTATTATACAGTGGAGCGCGCCACATCTGCAGCACGGGTTCCAGTATGGTTCTAGTCTGTACATAATTACATCTCACAAACACACACACACACACACACACACACACAGATATAGACAAGAAGAAGTGTGTAACCATGGCAACCAGCAGTGAATTCAAGTTAGGATGGTGTAAAGGCAAGTGGAGTGAGTTGAATGTGTTTGTGCGGAAGTGTGTGTGTGTCTTGTAAAAATGAAAATGGATCAAAAGTGATTTTATTCCTCAGTTTTGTATTTGATTTGTGTTGATTGTGAGACAGTGTGTGATACTGTACAGAGTGTGTGTGTGTGTGTATGCAGACACGTGAAGAGGTGACGCAGAGTGTGTGAGTGAACGCGACTGGTGTACAAACATCCATAATTAAACACAATATGTACAGAAAACCTGTGTGTGTGTTAGTAGAATACAATGTATGCTGATTATATACAATGCACACACTGATTATAATCACATATGGTACATAAGTAATACAAATGTTTAATGAGCTCTCACTGTGTGTGTGTGCGCGCACACTTAAAGGCCTCAAGGGCGTGTGTGTGTGTAAACAGTATATCCCAGCGTGTTTGCGTGAGAGTTTAAGACACGTAGCCTCGGGATGCTCCACTTCCTGATCAGCAAAACAACAACAAAGTATTGGCACCCCATTAACTAAAAGGCGCGTATGATCTCCTAAAGAGGGACAGACAGACAGGTCACTGGTACTGGAGACTCCTTATCTGGCTAGCATGTGGCTAACAAAAGATGAACATGAGGCTGAAATAAAGTTATAGCAATGATAAAAATATTTCTTTTGTCAAACCTTTTTACATGATAAAGCCTACCAAAAAAATTTTTTTTTAAATGGAAGTCTATAATATGCAAGATTTTCACAAATGTTTGCAAATGACTTGGGCCCATTACAATATTTAAGTGGCAAGTCAGGTGACTGGGGCTCATTGTAGTACTTAAGTCCCCTACGTACGCACATTCGAGTTACAAACTGTAATGTCCGTGCATGTTCAATCACAGAAGTTAGATCAAATGTCTGGCGTGCATTTTCACGTGTGTGCTGCGTGCATCCCAGGATGTCCGGAAGTGAGCGTTAAAGCAGCGATGATGAAGCTGGTACTGCTAAGAATCGCCAAGCGATATCGATGGAGACAAAAGTAAAAATGGAGCGAGGTGAAAACGCATCAAAAGGTTATAAAAGCCTGGTGTTGTCAGGATCCCGAACACCAGGACTCGACCGAAGCTCATCCACTACACACGCTTAATGAGCACCTGTTTAACAGCTGAAAACTTCATTGACATAAAGCGTCTGTGTGTTTTCTCTCCACAGGCGTGAAGGTGGTTTTATTTACTCCGTTTCTTTCAATGGCTGCAGAAGAAAAGCAGACCTTAACACACCCAAGGCCAGCGAATCTGGAAAAGCAGACTGTAATCCGAAGCAGAGATGGGCACTGTATTTACTTGAGTTTATGATAAACATGTCAGTCAAACGACAGGGCGGGGCTAAAGATAAAATAAACATTTAAGTTGCTGAAACAAAGCAGTGTGTTGAATGAATGGGGAGAGGACTTCATAAGAGGGGTAGGGGTATATAGGGCCAGGGGTAGCTCAGTGGTAAAGGCATTGGACTACGGTTCGGAAGATCCCAGGTTCAAACCCCACCACCACCAAGTTGCCACTGTTGGGCCCTTGAGCAAGGCACTTAACCCTCAACTGCTCAGATGTGTAATGAAATAAAAATGTAAGTCCCTCTGGATAAGAGCGTCTGCCAAATGCCTAAATGTCAATAAGAAAATGCTGAGATGTGGATCCTGAAATACTGAGTGCTTAGTGTGGAGAGAGTTCAGTTCAGCAGTGCCTTATTGGCATGAATGTTACAGATTATATTTTTGCCAAAGCAGTTATGGATGGTAGATTACATTGTAAATAACATTATAAACATATAAAATATGGATGGAATAAATCAGGGGAAATCAGTATTAATTACAACAAAAACTATCAGTATCTGAACAGTAGTGATGTTAAAATCTGACTCCGATCTGTCGACTAGCGGAGCTGCTAGTACGTCCCCGCTCTCTCTCGGTCTGTGCGCGCGCCCGCGGGTGAGATGTGGGACCCGGATGATGTTGATGTTAAATTCTGACTAGTTAGGGTTAGATATATTCAGACACATGATTCTTATTTTCTCACTATCTGTCGATTTGGGAACATTTGTGATTGTGTGTGTGATGATTTCAGTGAAGGTGTTCCTTATATGTTGATGTTTTTGACAGTGAAGGAGGAAGTGCAGCTCGGTCCCGACCTCACACACTCTCTGCCCTCTGTGCTCCAGGTTCTCCTGTGTCAGCCCGTCTCTTTAGGGCCCGATAGCGGTGTAGTCTGGACTGGGTTTGGGTCTGACTGTCCCAGTGCTCCAGATACACACTCCTCATCTGATCAGTGATGTGTGTGTGACTCTGATGAGACTGTGGTGAGCAGTGCTGCTCTGGGACTGCAGTGTGTTAGGGGTTAGTGTGTTAGTGAGTCTCAGGACCAGCTGACAGAGGGGACTGGGTTTTTTCATTACTCTATTTAAGATGTTTATAGAATATTGTACGGCTATAATCAGTGGGAATCGACCGAATTCTGCCCTGCGTGCACCGGCTGGTGTCACCTGTCAGTAACTGAACTGAGAGGGAGACAGAGAGTCTGTACTCTTTTATTTGATATACATTTATTTACTATTACTCTTCCTATACTTTTTTTTCTCTCTACTGTTATTTTATTGTGCCTTCTAAGCTTTGGCAATGCAAATGTAAATATTTGACATGCCAATAAATCCCTCTCATTGAATCTTGAGAGAGGGAGAGATGAAACTGAAATTGATTCACTCTCCTTACTTTTATGAGAACGGATTTGTAATTAATAAAACAGTGAAATGTGATTGACATGGTAATAGACGACTCAACAGCGCCCTCTATGTCCTGAATGACTCCGAGTTTGGACCCAAACCGGACGTTAAGTGCCTCCTCATCCGGTGTGCTGCAGCACGCGCTTGGGTTTTTGAATGCTTGAGTGACCGTTAGATGGTTCTGGAACACAGCGAGCGTGAGTCAGCGTCAGATTTATCCGCTTTAAACCGCCTTCAGGCGGCGCGCGCGGAGCTTCTAGGACGTTCCCGCTTTCTCTCTCTCTCTCTCTCTCTCTCCTATATCGCTCGGTCTGTGCGATGTGGGACCCGGATGAAGTGACCCGGATGTGCTATGAGCGATACACAGCGCTGCCGCGGAGGGGGAAACCGGAAGTTGGCCGTGAGTGGACGCAGCTCGCGGCCGTGGTTCAGGTCACGCGCTGCCCTGATACACACGCCGGTGGGTGCACGAGACAGCAGCACACGCTCGAGCAAATCACGCACGCATACATCATAAACATGAATAAATAACAAATAAACAAGTTCTCTGCAGCTTTAGTTTAATTTCTCCCCAGGATTTGTCATGAAGCATTTTCTATAAGCAGAGTAATATCTGTGGTGTAGTGGTTAGCACTGTGGCCTCGCACCTCCAGGGTCAGGGGTTTGATTCCCGCCAAAAGGCAGATTTCTCTTCAGTTAGCAGCATGCTGTTGACCTAACAGTGCAGAATATTTACCTCAGAGCAGCAGTTCAGATTTAATAAGGGAACCATGTGCTGATGGCGCTAATGTGCACAGAATGTACAGTAGAGCTCATTTAAAGGGAAGTGCTGCTGAAGCTGCAGGCCGCCATGTTGATGTGACGTCACTCCCTGGTTTTAGGGTTGAGGAGACCCTCATGTTCCTGAGAGAGAATTTAGAGTTGAGGAATGGTTTTTTTTGGAGGTGGAGAATTACAAGTTACACCTGCTCAGTCCGCTCCTCAGTGTGAATAAGTGACTGGTTCAGGGTGTATTCCCACCTCACACCCGGGATAGACGGGTAGTAGGGATGGGAATCACCAGGGGCCGCTCGATATGATATTACCACGATACCTCTGTACACAATTGGTTTGGGGACGGGAATCAAACCCTTGAAACTTGGCAAATATTTCTTGCACAGGATGCAGTGCTGCCTGCCAATGTGTAAGTAGTTTAGAGTCCACCCCTATTGGATCATAGGGGAACTGCAAGATTTTACAGCCTCAAACACAAGCATATGTAAATTTAAAATTAATTTTAGGAAATTAGTTTTTGAGTCAGTGTGGCGATACAGGAATTGGCACACAAAAGCATCACGATACATCACTGAATCAATTTATTTTCTATCTCTTATAGATATATAGATACTTTATTGACCCTGGAGGAAATTCCCAAAGAACAGATTCCGAAAGACTGTGTGAACTAGGGATATTTCATGTTATCATTTCATCCTGATCAATTTTCATTATAGCTGCATAACTTTAACCTTCCAATACAGACACTAGAAACTCCTTACTCTTCCGAAAACACTCGTCCTCACGAAAACTTTTTTTTTTTTTTATTGTATGGAGTGGAGGATCTATCAAGAAACCTGTTACTATAGAAATAAGGCAGTAACATTGAGTACTCTGGTGTACTGCGGGCGGTGTTGATCAGGTTGTGTAATGTTTATATCGTTCCTCCAGTGGGTGTGTTTTTGATTTTAAGATACGGTCGAGGGGTTATGGAATCATGGTATAATGACAACTTTATGGTTTTGCTCATCAGTGTTAAAAGAGGTTGTGGCTTTGGGGACAGGAACCAAGTGCATCGGACGCAGCACCATGAGCCCTAAAGGTAAACAACAACAACACAAACTTTAAAGACAGCAAAGGCAAAAATATACACAAGTGTGTATGTAAATACACACTGTATATACAGTAAATGTGTGAGTGTGTATGTGTGTGTGTGAGTGTGTATGTGTATGTGTGTGTGTGTGTGTGTATATATCATCTTTGTCTTTGGGCTGTTCCCTTTCAGGGGTCGCCACAGCGAATCATCTGCCTCCATCTAACCCTATCCTCTGCAT
>JAOVVA010000052.1:4627786-4639859 GCA_028565275.1 Leiocassis micropogon | reverse complement strand
TGTGTGTGTGTGTGTGTGTGTGTGTGTGTGTGTGTGTGTGTGTGTGTGTGTGTGTGTGTGTGTGTGTGTGTGCTTCCGTAGATGTTGAGGAGGATCAGGACAGAGGAGTCTCTGGAGGAACGCTGTGCTGCTGAACTGGACAACCTCAAACACACTGACTGGGTATAAACTCATTTTTTTTTTATATAAAAAGACGCCTGGAGGTTGAATGCGAAAGTTAAATTCAGAGCCGGGGTGTTGTGATGTCACAAAGTGGGAGGAGTTTTGATTTAATGTATAGTCCTCGGGCCAGTACTGAAAATACCATAACCTGAAGAATTTAACCGCGTGTTTACATCAGCGCTGATTTCTCAACTGATTTCTGGTCGTGAGGGGGCGTGTCCTGTCTTGGGGTCATCGCCAAAAACCACATAGCTACAGAAACACTGTTTTGACTAATTGTTTCATACCGGTGCTTGCTCTCTGTAATCGCTGCGGGCGGATGTGTAGAACCTCAAGTACGCCACGCTGACGTGATTCTCATTCGCATGAAGCTAAATTAGATGTCAAAGCAGTGTTTACACAGTATGTATCTGTTTAAATGTGTGGAGTCACCTCTGGTGTGTGGTGTGTTTTTGATACGTTCCCTCAAGTGTAGTGGTGTTGTATTGAAAGACGTACAGCGGGGCCGCATGATGAGTTCCCACAAAAGCCCTATTCAGCAATAGAACCCTGGGAACTTAGGACCCTGAGGAACAAAGGGATGACCAGCAGCAGAAAAGGAAAAAGAGGAATAAAGCACTGGGCTTCTGCAGTCAGGCTGAATCAGATTGTATAAACATACCATCTTCAATGACTACACACACACACACACACACACACACACACACACACACATCACAACTTTCAAAACAACATGAGAGTGTTTTGTTTTTCGAGTGAAAGCGTTAAAGAGGAACAGCAGCATGAAACCAGCCGAGCCTTACAGACTTCACTGTATGTGTGTGTGTGTGTGTGTGTGTCAGGCTCGGCTGTGGGTGCAGTTGATGCGGGAGCTCAGGCAGGGTGTGAAGCTGAAGAAAGTGGAGCAGCAGCCGTTCGATCCTCTACCCACTGAGTTCAGCCTCACTCCGTTCGAGATGCTCATGCAGGACATCCGGTCTCGCAGATACACACTGCGCAAAGTGATGGTGAGAACACACACACACACACACTACCATGTCTGGGTCCCTGATGTACTGATACTGAGTGAATATGTGTGTGTGTGTGTGTGTGTGTGTGTTTCAGGTGGATGGAGACATTCCCACTCGAGTCAAACAGAACGCTCATGAACTTATCCTGGATTTTATCAGATCCAGACCTCCACTTAAACCTGTGAGTCCCACACCATCACCCTTACACATCTCTACATCTTCAACCCAGAACATCTCCACATCTCCAAACCTTCAACTCCTCACAACATCTCTACATCTCCAAAACCTTCAACTTCAGCCCAGGACATCTCCACATCTTTCAACCTCTACACATCTCAACATCTCCAAACCTTCAACTCCAACCCAGAACTTCTCCACATCTCCAAACCTTCAACTTCTCACAACATCTCCACATCCCCAAACCTTCAAATCCACCCCAGATTATCTTCACTTCTTTAAACCTCTACACAACATCTCCACTTCTCCAAACATCCACACCACCACATCTCCTTTTCTCCACACCTCCACTCCACTATCCCCACATCTCTACACCTCTGTCTCAACCTTGAAACCGCAAAATCTCCACATATACACGGACACCTCCACCTCTAACACTAGTATCTGAGACACAGACCTGTGTGTGTTGTGTGTGTGTGTGTGTGTGTGTAGGTGTCCGAGCGCAGTCTCCCCCCGCGGCCGCAGGAGCAGCAGTCCCTTCACGAGCGCGTGTTAGCTGAAATCCGTCAGGAACACAAACTGCGGCCGGTGGAGAGGCGGAGCTCCAAGAGACGTGCGTCAATCACTCCCCCTTTAACCAATCAGCAGTCAGTTAGGCTCCGCCTCCATTCTGTGTGTCTCAGATTCCAGTGTAGCATGAAGTCTGTTGGTGTTGTGGTGTGTGTGCGTGTGTGTGTGTTTGTGTGTATGTTTTCATCATGGTGTGTGTTTTTCTCTCCTCAGCGTTTGGTTCTCTACCCTGTCTGGCCCACTCCTGTCACTGTGACCTCAAATCCACTTCCTGTATTGACCTGTCAATCACTGAAGGTGGGCTCCGCCCCTTTTCACGACCTCGTGTGCTGCTCAAAGCCCCCACACTCGCTGAAATGGAGGAGATGAACCTGTTTGAGGTGTGTGTGTGTGTGTGTGTGTGTGTGTGTGTGTGTGTGTGTTGCTGTATAATGAGGTAGAACCGGGTGGAATTGGGGCGGAGCTCTTTCATCTTGACACCCTGACACTTTATTGACCTTTTGTCAGAGGCTTCACACAGTAACCTGAATGTCATCTGTGTGTGTGTGTGTGTATAGGACGAGGAATCTCCTGATGGTGGTGAGTGTGTGGAGAGTATGATGAAGCGTGATCGTTCCTTCTCGGAGCATGACCTGGCCGAGCTGCTGCAGAGCGAGGCGAATGAACCGTGCACCTCAGTGTGTGTGCGTGGAGAAAGACCACGTTCATATACACACACTGGAACCACGCGCACACGCCCACACCGAGGTTAGAACCAAGCACCAAACACACGAAACCAAACACAATTTCTTTACTTCTATCTTGTATCTTCTGCAGTTTCTCATTATGGCCACCAGGGGGGGACAAACACACTGCTCTGATCTCACTCCTAATGTAACACAATAAACACTTTCAGGAGATAAAAGTCATTAATTAAATCCATCTGATCTCATGCAGTAGACAGATATTATGGCTGTAATTATTCTCTGGCTCCGCTCTGTTTGCAGCTTCATTTCCTGTGATTGGCTCGTCTCCCGCGCCTTCTGCCTGTCGCACTCTCAGTGAGGTGGAGGAGATCAGTGAGGCTTCAGCACCGTCGAAAAGCCTCAGCACCAACCAGTGGATGGTGAGCACCTAAATGCCCCGCCTCTTTTGACACATCTAATGCAAAATTATAATAATTATAAGTGACAAATTATATGCCCACAATACAGTCACTTAAATTTAGATTCACTCTTAACGCATCATCACCTACAGCTGCTTTGTATGCTTTTCTGTGGCCCTGCCCCTCTTCCCGACACACTCAGGAGGAATTCAGCCACCCGGTGGAGAGTTTGGCGTTAACCCTTGATGAGGTCATCAGCGTGCGCCGTGTGCTGGTGAAGGCCGAGATGGAGAAGTTCCTCCAGAGTAAAGAGCTTTATAACAACCTGAGGAAGGGCAAGGTGATCACACACACACATACACACGCACACACACACTACATCATGCAGCTGTTCTTTGTCATCTAGCTCCACCTGCATGTGTGTATGTATGTATGTGTATGTATGTGTGTGTGTAGGTGTGCTGCTGCTGTATGGTGAAGTTTCCTCTGTTCTCTTGGCCTTCTACGTGTCTGCTGTGTAAAAGGTCAGTAGGTCAGTTTAAATGATGCTGTGGATTATTGTTCAGACCTGCAAGAGTTATGAATATTCATATGACATCACTAAATATGTATAGGTTGTGTTATTATTATTATTATCATCATTATTATTATTATTATTCAGAAAAGGCATTTCAAGAATACTCTACTACACTATATTATTATTATTCAAAATGTGAAATTTGTGAATAATGTGTGTGTGTGTGTTTAAACCCATAGGTCGGTGTGTGGCTCATGTAGTGCAAAGGTATTTCAGCTTTCATCTCTCAGCTTTTCTCACTTCCTGTTTGAAACATGATCTCAGTGTGTGAGTGTACATGTGTGTAGTAAAAATATCACATGGTGAATTTAATGATCAGTGCACACACACACTCCTGTGGTCAGTGTGTGGGTGTGTTTGCGGGTGGTTTTCCGGAATTTGTCGAGTAACGGTGTGTGTTTGACCTTTTAGTTCCTGAGTGTGTGTGTGTGTGTGTGTGTGTGTGTGGGCTAGCTAGAACTTTGAACTTTTCCACACAAGGCCTGTTCTGCCGACGCCGCGATCCTGTCACAGTGACGCATCAGCTAATAACGCTAATGTGAACAGAAGCTAAAACGAAATCTGTTAAATTATGATGATGATGATGATGATGATGCTGTTTGTCAAACATTGATTTAAGTAATAGAAATGTAGCTAGAGAGCTAATTAGGTGATTAGCATTCAATGCTAATGTTAGTTAGCAAACACAACTGTATGTTTAGGACAGAGCCACAATGGCTGACATTCCAGTGTTAGCTGTTTCCTGTTAGCTTTTCTCTCTGTTAGCCATGTTACTGTTTGAAGCTCAGGGCTAATTCTTTTTTTTTAATTTATTTATTTAGATGAAAATGCCGTCTAAGAAGCTAGCACACATCCCCGTGTATGCCGTTGGCTTTCATAGCAGCCCGCGGAGCCACAGCCAACGCAGTGACGTCTACAAGTGAGTCTAGCTAGCTAAATTCTCCGTTACAGTCAGCATTAAGAGCCCAGAGCGACTTAGTTATGACTTTTGCCTTATGGCGAGGAGCTCCATCATGCTGTAAAAGACATTCTTCATCACCAAACTGCTCTTGGATGGTTGGGGAAGTTGCTGGTTGTTTTTGTACCCTTCTTTATTCATGGCTATGTTCTTAGGCAAAATTGTGAGTGAGCACACTCCCTTAGGCTGAGAAGCAACTGTTGGCATGACACATGACTGATGGTAGCGCTTACTCTTTCGTCACCGGACAAGCTTATTTCCGGATGCAACAATTGTAAAGGGGATTAATCAGAGAAAATGACCTTACCCCAGGCCTCAGCAGTCCAATTCCTGTACCTTCCGCAGAATATCCGCCCGTCCTTGATGTTTTTCCTGGAGAGAAGTGGCTTCTTTGATGCCCTTTTTGAAATGCATGAGGGTGAGCGCTACCATCAGTCTGGTAATGAACAATGCCTTCTCCAGCATGATGGAGATCCTCACCATAAAGCAAAAGGGATAGCTAAGTGGCATGGGGAACAAAACATGGATTTTGGGTCCATGGCCAGGAGACTCCCCAGACCTTAATCCCATTAAGAACTTGTGGTCAATCCTCAAGAGGCGAGTGAACAAACAAAAACCCACAGATTCTGACAAACTCCAAGCATTAATTATGTAGAAATGGGCTGCGCCATCAGAGAGAAGTTGATTGACAGCATGCCAGGGCGAATTGTAGAGGTCTTGAAAAAGATCAACACTGCCAATACTGACTTTTTGCATAAACTTAATGTAATTGTCAATAAAAGCCTTTGACACTTGAAATGCCTGTAATTATACTTCAGTATACCAGAGTAACATCTGACAAAAAGATCTAAAAACACTGAAGTAGCAGACTTTGTGAAAATGAATATTTGTGTCAATCCCAAAACTTTTGTCCCTGGCTGCAGAGCTGAGTTATTCTGGATTTTTTTATTAACGGTTCATAAACGATCAGGTTTGGACCGAGCAACAAATTCAAAATGTTAATCCTCATACAGTATATTTCTCACTGTTTGCTTGTTAAAGTCAAATAATTTTTATCAGATTGTTGGTCTGCGTCTCAGGTCTCTGCGCTCGTTGTCCCGCCGCGCCGTCGAAGATGAGTTCCCGTACCTCTATGTCGCAGGCTGCACTCTGAGAGACGTTTGTGCCGAATGCACCAAGTTCGTCGCCAATGTCGTTTCTTCCAGCCGCCGCAGCCTCGACATTATTAACAACACACCTAAGAGAGGGAAGCCACGCCCTCGCCCTGCCTCGCTTCACAACCCTATGCCTCCAAGGGGTGGAGTCAACTAGGACAGTGACTGAAAGAGCAAGTGGGCTGTGTTGCTTCGCTGGGCTGCTTCTTTTTAGACACACCGCCCGGATTGTTGGACCCGCCTTGGAGTCAGTGATGTCAGTGATTTGGACCACTATATTCCTGTTTTCATGGAATGCCCTTTGACCCTTTTCTGTTCTGAGTGGTTGGTGCAATTAGGCACGCCCTGACATATGGCCCCCATCCCCTGAGTTGGCGATTATTATGTGCACCACCCAGACAACGGATGAGGGCCGCTTTATTCCTGAAGTCCTGCCCCCTTAAAGCAATCCATGATGTATTTCTGGTCTCTAGCCATGCCCTGAATTTAACCAGGTGTGTGTTAGTATTGCTCCGCCCACACAGGGGCAAGGCACCACCATATTACTGCCTCAGCATTGTAACTTTTGACCCTTGTGGTACCAGAATATAACAGCTGTGTCCCAGGACTGGCTGCTCACCAGTGTTTTGCTTACCAGCACCCTTATACATGACCTGACACACCCTTAGGGTGCAGCACTCCGCCTTCATATGGAACATGGAGCACCCTATTCCTGCATTTTGCCTCGTTTAACTCTTCAGCCCCACCCCAACACAATATTAAGATTGCTCTGCCCACACAAGAACACGCACCTCTACAGTATATTCGTGCCTCAGCTTTTTGACCTCTGACCCTGAGTAATGCTCACTCTTTCTGTTGGACACACCTCTTTAAGCCACGCCCTTGAAGTAATTAATTAGTGTAAACATCAGCATTTTCCTGCCTGGCCTGCTCTGTAAGAGAAGCAGGAAGTGGAAAAAGCATGTTAATTGCCTCGATTATACCTCGAATGTAGTGCATACTTCACTAATATGTAAGACACGCCCTTCCCAGCTGATAAGGCCACAAGCCAAATCGTATGCTGAAGTGCACAATGAAGTGTGCTATGAAGTGGACTCAAATGCTTGAAGCTGCTTTGTAGCGCAGGACCGATGGTCTGAAATCACCTGAATGCCGTTTAATCCTTCTATCCTGCTGAAATGCAATCAGAAAAACAAGACCCCGCACGGAACCTGAAAATACTGCAGTATGTTATTGAAATCTTCCGAGCTCGGATGCGAGTTCATTGCACTATGTAGTGACTGAATGTATCAGGGATTGAAGCCTGTTTGAGAATGTTTGAGAGACACTGTACAGCCATTAACACCGTCTCCACCAACACTCATCTCCATATTAGAGCCTTAGACAGAGCGCTGACGATGTCCATACTGGGAAAAAAAAAAAAGTTGCACATGAATATTTTGTGTTCAAAATAAATAATTGTTTATTTGTATTTTGCCGTTCAACACTGTTGCTAGGCAACTGGGAAACACAGACACTAAACATGAGCTAGCTAATGACATACGTGAATGATTTAGAATGTTAGCAACTTACCATGAGTTCAGACCAATGCCTGTGTGTGTGCGCGGACAACATGCTGACATTCACTCCCACTGTGTGTTTTCAAAGGCTTTTCTGAGATAAGATTTGTTTAATCAAATATAACATGAGTATAAGTAGGTAATGCTAAAGTACCACCTGGAAAAAAAACAGCAGTCAGCATTTAATATCATTAAATATTAGCATCCCCTAACAAACCCTAGCACTGTGTTTAATCGTGTTTGCTAATGTCATACAGTCGGGGAATTATGATGAATCTGGCTTTGTTTACTTTTGGAATGCACAGGATTAAAATCGTACTGCAGTTAGCCACTAGCTAACGCTGTCACGATGTCCACTCATACACACACTCATTGGTTAAGACTGTAAGGATGGAATCGCGACAGAAACGACCATGTCAACAGAAATGTCAACATTTATTTCAGATGTGTCGACAAATTCCTAAGAAAGTCCTTTGTGCAGCTAATATGACCCTGTAATTATGCTTAGCATCAACCGCTAACCCACATTATGTTGTTACATATATGAGCTAGGTTAGCTAGCCAGATTTCTCCACGCACTGTAAGCTAGCTTTGTGTTAGATTAGACTGGTCATGTGCTCTAGATGAGGTAATCATCGAGTCGCCCTCGTAGCGTCAGATTCTGCTAGAACACACTGGTGAATAATGACAACTTTGATTATCCTGTTAGCTTTAAATGTGTCGTTTTTTAAAAAATTTAAAAAAATTCTCTTCCACCTGAAAACATCATCATCCTGCAGGTCACATGACTCAGACGTTTTTTTTTGTAGTACTTTTTAAGAAACAAAAAGACACTTCGGATTTTGTTTCTCCACAGAAACCAGAGAGTCCGTGGCGTTCGTCACGTTTTGGAAATGAGTTCTGGAGAAAATCAGCGCGAGTCCGTAGAGATTCAGTAGTGTGCACTCTGTCTATCTTGGGCCCTAATAAGGAGATATATGCCTCCACACACACTTACACACGCACACAGGCACACACAGGCGTGCACACACACACACACACACACACACACACACGGCTGCAGCTGAATTTTCCACTCATGGTCTTATGTGTTTTGCCTTTTTTTATTCTTTATTTTTTGTAAATGCTGCGTATCTGCAATAAATCAGTTCTAAACTGTGTGTCTGAGTCTGTGTGTGTGTGTTTGTGTGTGTGTGTTTAAGTGAGAGGTGAAACAGAGGTTACACACGTCCTCTGTTAGCATGACCCAGCTGTGTAAAGCGAGCATCAGATTTACACCACTGTTAGCTTTAAGACTCATATAAATATTTGTACTTACATTTAATAAAGCTTTCATTTCCTTGTGATGCATTGTGGGTACTTGGAGTGTTTGCTGCTGTAAGGATTTTTATTTATATAAACTTTTACATTCCAGATGTGAGAGAAGTGTAGAAATAAAATGTAATGAATGACTGCTGAAAGACTCCTAGGAGACAAAAAGGGGAAGAAAGCTATGTATGTATGATGTGTATACAGTAAAATATGTACATTTATAACAAAAAGTAAGGCATTGATGGCATAGTGGTAGGTTTCCCACCTGCCATGCGGAAGGCCCAGTTACAGTGCCTACTCAATGCCCAAACCCCAGCCACTGGATGCAGTGCCGGTCCCAAGCCCAGATAAAATGGAAGGGCATCCAGCGTAAAACCTGTGCCAAGCTGTGTGCGGAACAGATGGTCCGCTGTGCCGATCCCTCGACGGGAGCAGCCGAAAGACCAACAACACCAACATATAAAATGTTATAAGTGAAAGTGCTAAGTACTCCTAGGACGTTGCAGAATAATTTCTCAGTGTGACACGATATTCCATAAGGGGGGCTATTGGCATTCTTGAATAGACAGCAATATGGGAATAGCGACAGCAGTAACACCACAGGTTGACCTCAACAACACTTGCATGCTAGCTAACTTGGCTGCTGTTTTAGCTATTGTTAACTAGCCTGATTAGCGCGGTTATGCAGTATAATGACTGCAACATTCATTTTATAAAATCTGACATTGTTTATTGTTTAATCTAATCAGAGAAACATTTGTAAAAATTGAGAACTTTGGACATTCCTGCAAGACTGGATTCTTTTCTTACATCTTTTGGAAAACAAATATTGTGGACATGCGCAGGTCTTGCAAAACAAACTACGTATTTGGCTAACAAATTTTTTCACCCGCTAAGATTTTGGTACATGCATAAAACAGACCCAAAATGCGTCGTTGGAATGAAAAGGTACTCAATAAACATTTTGCAAACAATAAAAAAAAAATTTTTTGCTTTGAAATGTGCAGCACTGCATGAAACCAAAAGTACTGTACTGTCTAAATTTTTTTTGCAAATTTATGCACCTTGTGTCTTTACAGAATCTTACTGCATGTGTCTCTTTCTTTAAGCTCCATGTGTCAGCCATGTTTCTAACTCAAATAGTTTAATGAGCCTGAGCCATGTGACTATGGCTTTTGACAATGTGCAGAAAAGTTTGTACAAAATTTGCTTATTAAAAAAAACTTACAGTTTTCTATATTACACTTTCTATATTTATATTATATTATATTTATATTGTATTTATATAGATGTATATTTATATTATATATAATTATATATATTTAGATATATTATATATATTTAGATATATTATATAAATTGTTTTAAATAATTGTTTGTTTTCATCTTTATTTAAACACTTAGCCATTAAATAATTAAGCTTAATTTTTATATTTAGGGATGACAAAATGTATCTATTTTTAAATGTGTATATGTATAATATTACCATTATTAAAGATGTATAATTCAAGATTAGTCAGTACTGGACCAGTATAATTTTGCTCCTTTATGAGGTTTTGTGCGTTTCCTGTTACTCAGTTTTCTGGACGTGGCTGTGCAGGCCTCTTACTGACGTCCACCATGTTTTCCTTCTTTCATGTTTCAGCATCTTTCAGATTGGGGCGGAGCAGATTTTCATTTGGGGGTGTGTATTTTAAATTAATGACAGGAGGTCTACATAAACACAGAGAAGCGCTACACACTATAATGTAGTTTTCCAAATGTTTTCTCTCAGGCAGATAACATACTCAAGCTGAGACCATTAATCTAACAATTAGTTTTAATCATGTTCTTTATAAATGTTATATGAAGGAAAAAAATGTAACATTTTTATAATTTACACATTGGATATAATCACTGTCTTGTCAATCCTAGACTGTAGAATGAGTTCCAGCACCATAATATGTACGTAAAGTTCAGCCAGTGAATGGTGTTCTCATTACATCACTTTTATTCAGTATCTATCTATCTATCTATCTATCTATCTATCTATCTATCTATCTATCTATCTATCTATCTGTCTGTCTATCTATCTGTCTGTCTGTCTGTCTGTCTGTCTGTCTATCTGTCTGTCTGTCTGTAGTGAAATAACCTAAACAATTCTGTTTTTGTTTTTTTTAACTCTGCACACACCACCTTTGCACAACACACCTCTGGGCCGCTGATGTTTCACTGTCTGCAATTGTCCTGCTGATTTATTTTTATACTTCTATATTCTCTCTATAGAACTGTAGGTTTCTAATATATACTCTAGGTTTTGTTTATATATCTGTATATGTATTGTACATCATTCATGGATAAGGTGTGTACTGCTGTGTGTACAATGTACATATCACTTATATGTTTTTGACTAACACTTTTCACACAAATATTGTATATTTGTCTAATCTACAGTTTAGTCTTCATATTATAACATAGTGTACTATACTGTTCTCTACTCACTAAGTACTCCAAATATTCACATAGCCTCATTATTTATTTATAACATTAACTTCACTGCCAGGGGAATTAAATAACATAGATTAATTATACTCACCCACTGAGTCCAGCCAGTCTGGTCTAATCCCACAGAAAGGCCAATGCAAACTCAGTGCTGGCCGTGACAGAAAGGCACCAGAACACCCAGTGTTCAAGGTTGTTAACCAGGCCTCCAAACTCCCCAGATCCTATTCAATTGAACTCTGCTGTATGATTACAGATGTGGAATTTAAATTCTGTGGTAGATTACAGATGTTAAATTCTGATGTACGATTACAGGTCTGGAAGTTAAATTCTGCTGTGTGATTACAGATGTGGAAGTTAAATTCTGCAATAGATTACAGATGTTAAAGTAAAATCCTGCTGTATGATTACAGATGTGGAAGTTAAATTCTACTATAAATTACAGATGTTAAAGTTAAATTCATTCAGTTCAGTGGTCAATGGTTAAGGCATTGGACTCTGGTTCGGAAGGTCCCAGGTTCAAACCCCACAACCACCAAGTTGCAACTGTTAGGCCCTTGAGCCCTTAACCCTCACTTGCTCAGATGTATAATGAGGCTTTAAAAAAGTAAGTTGCTCTGGATAATGTAAATGCAAAACTCTGCTGTATGATTACAAATGTTGGAGTGAAATTCTGCTATATAATTACAGATGTTGAAATAAAAGTCTGCTGTATGATTACAGATGTTGAAGAGAAATTCTGGTATAGATTACAGATATTTAAATCAAATTATGCTGTATGATTACAGATGTTGAAGTAAAATTCTGCAATATGATTACAAATGTTGAAATAAAATTCTGCAATATGATTACAAATGTTGAAATAAAATTCTGCTGTATGATTACAAATGTTGAAATAAAATTCTGCTGTATGATTACAGATGTTGAAATAAAAGTCTGCTGTATGATTACAGATGTTGGAGTGAAATTCTGCTATATAATTACAGATGTTGAAATAAAAGTCTGCTGTATGATTACAGATGTTGAAGAG
>JAOVVA010000052.1:4598267-4613984 GCA_028565275.1 Leiocassis micropogon | reverse complement strand
ATGCTGAACAGTTGGGAATGCTGAAGCACAAGGAATGCTGAAGAGTTGGGAATGCTGAAGCACAAGGAATGCTGAAGAGTTGGGAATGCTGAAGAGTTGGGAATGCTGAAGAGTTGGGAATGCTAAACAGTTGGGAATGCTGAAGAGTTGGGAATGCTGAAGCGCAAGGAATGCTGAAGCGCAAGGAATGCTGAAGAGTTGGGAATGCTGAAGCACAAGGAATACTGAAGAGTTGGGAATGCTGAAGCACAAGGAATGCTGAAGAGTTGGGAATGCTGAAACGCAAGGAATGCTGAAACACAAGGAATGCTGAACAGTTGGGAATGCTGAACAGTTGGGAATGCTGAAGCACAAGGAATGCTGAAGAGTTGGGAATGCTGAAGCACAAGGAATGCTGAAGCACAAGGAATATTGAAGTTGGGAATGCCGGAGTGTAGGGAATAGACAGATATAGAGTACTTTATTAATCCCAGGGAAATTCTATGAAATTGTTGAATACCAAAAAGTAGAGAATGCTTAAATGTAAGGAATACTGAAGTTTTCAGAATGCTGGAGCATAGGGAGTGTTGGAGAGTAGGAAAAAGATAGATAGAGTACTTCATTAATCCCAAAGAGAAATTGTATGAAAAAGGGGAATGTTATGAAATTGTTGAATGCCGGAGAGTAGGGAATACTGACGATTTGGGAATGTTGAAGAGTAAGGAATACCGAAGAGTAGGGGATGCTACAGCGTAGGGTACACTGAAGATTTAAAAATGCTTGAGCGCAGGGAATGCCGGAGAGTAGGGAATAGATAGATAGAGTACTTTATCAATCCCAAAGGGGAATTGTATGAAATTGTTGAATGCTGGAGAGTAGAGAATGCTGAAATGTAAGGAATACTGAAGATTTCAGAATGCTGAAGCATAAGGAATGTCGGAGAGTAAGGAATAGATAGATTGATAGATAGAATACTTTATTAACCCCAAAGAGAAATTGTAGGACAAAGAAAAATTGAATGCCAGAGAGTAAAAAATGCTGAAGAGTAGGGAATTCTAAAGATTTGGGAATGCTGGAGCATAGGGAATGCTGAAGAGTAAGGAATACTGAAGATTTGGGAATGCTGGAGCGCAGGGACTGCTGAAGATTAAGGAATTCTTAAAGGGTAGGGAATATTGACATGTATACAACACTGAGGTTTAGGGAACGGTAATGTTTACTGAATGGTGAAACGTTCAGACTGCAGGCGTGCTTGAATGCCATGTATGTCCTTTGACGTTGTGCGTGTGTGTGTCGTAGCGGTGGGGTTGCTATGTGTGGTCCTCCAAAATTCCTCCTGTGTGTCACACAGAAAGCCATCGATCTGGTGACCAAAGCCACAGAGGAGGACAAGGCCAAGAATTATGAGGAGGCTCTGAGACTCTACCAGCACGCTGTGGAGTACTTCCTACACGCCATCAAGTGTGAGTGACAGAGACACACTCTCGCACACTCTCTCTCACACACTCACACACCCTTTTAAACATTTTTACACTCATTACACTCATCACCATCACACGTAACGGTCATCCACTCTCTTACACACTCATGCACATAGATACAGTGTTTGTCAGGCCAGTTGATTGATGGGTCGCTGTCAGATTCAGTTAACTAACAGTGTTTTTGTCTCCTATTTGGCTACGCCCCCGTACCGCGTTGCTGTTAGTAAACACACACATAAAATCTCCATGCACATCAGTGACCCCATGACCTTGTCACAGGTTCACCGGTTCTCCTTCCTTGGAACACGTTTGGTAGGTCCTGAACCCTGTAGACCAGGAACATCCCTGCAGTCTTGGAAACGCTCTGACTCAGTCGTCTAGACATCACGATCAGACGTGTGTCAAAGTTACTCAGATCCTTACACTCTTCCCTTTCTCCTGCTCCATTAACTTCAAGACCTGACTGTTCACCTGCAGGCTAATCCTTTACATCCCTGACAGGGGCCACTGAAGACTGAAGCTAATGTGAAAACTCCTGCACGCTGTCATAAACACAGCCAGATGGTGATCACAGAACAGAGTCACCTTATAAGGGCTACAGAAAAGTGAAATAAAGGTGAACTCTAATAAATCTAAAAACAGGTCATGTTAGATAAATAGTTAGATAATAGTAATAAATAGGAGTTAACAGTATTACACAGTAATAACAATAAACACCAGTAAACTGTGTTACATTTGTGTTAAAGAATATTGAGCAGCAATTAATCAGGGTCCGAGTTCGATTCCCGGCCAGGCTCGATTCCCGTCTCTGTGTGCATGGAGTTTGCATGTTCTCCCCGTGCTTGGTGGGTTTCTTCCGGGTACTCCGGTTTCCTCCCACAGTCCAAAGATATGCAGGTTAGGCTAATTGGTGTTCCCAAATTGCCGTAGTGTGTGAATGAGAGTGTGAGAGTGTGTGTGTGTGTGTGCCCTGTGATGGATTGGCACCCTGTCCAGGGTGTACCCCGCCTCGTGCCCTAAGTCTCCTCGGATAGGTTTCAGGTCCCCACGACCCTGAATACAGAATAAAGGGGTATAGAAGATGAATGAGTGTAAATGTGTGTGTGTTTCCTCTCTCTCTCTCTGTAGATGAGGCTCACAGTGATAAGGCGAAGGAGAGCATCAGAGGGAAGTGTATGCAGTACCTGGAGCGGGCGGAGAAGCTGAAGGCCTACCTGAGGAACAAGGACAAGCAGGGCAAGAAACCTGTGAAGGAGACGCAGAGCAATGACAAGTACAAACACACACACACGCACACGCACATCCTCCTAAAACACACACACTCATATTCATTGTATCAACTTTGTATTATTCATGTGTCATTATGTGTGTGTGTGTGTGTTTCAGGAGTGACAGTGACAGTGAAGGTGAAAACCCAGAAAAGAAGAAACTGCAGGAGCACCTGATGGGTAAGTGTGTGTTACTGAGACTGATACACAGGCCTGATACACTGTGTTACACAGGCCACGCCTCCTTCGCTAAGACTGACAGGTACACAGCCCACGCCTCTTTTACTGAGACTGACAGATACATAGGCCACGCCCCTTCACTGAGACTGACAGGTACACAGGCCACACCCCCTTCACTGAGACTGACAGGTACACAGGCCACGCCCCTTCACTGAGACTGGCAGGTACACAGGCCACACCTCCTTCACTGAGACTAACAGGTACACAGGCCACGCCCCCTTCATTGAGACTGACAGGTACACAGGCCACGCCCCCTTCATTGAGACTGACAGGTACACAGGCCACACCTCCTTCATTGAGACTGACAGGTACACAGGCCACGCCTCCTTCACTGATCTTGACACCTCCACTTCTTCTCCCAGAATGGAGATGGTGTTGGTCTTGATCTTTCTGAAGTCTACAAAAGCAGATGGTTTCTTCCACCAGGTCTCTATTCTCTGTCTCTTGTCCACAATTACAGAGTCTGAGAGTGTGTGTGTGTGTGTGTGTAGGTGCCATAGTGATAGAGAAGCCGAATGTGAGCTGGAGCGATGTGGCTGGATTGGAGGGAGCTAAAGAGGCGCTAAAGGAAGCCGTCATCCTGCCAATTAAATTCCCTCATCTCTTCACAGGTGTGTGTGTCTGTCTGTGTGTTTGTTTTCAAAATTTACCGAAGCTTTTTAAGACATTAAATAGATGTGTGTGTGTGTTTCAGGTAAACGCACTCCGTGGAGAGGAATCTTACTGTTCGGACCTCCTGGAACGGGAAAGTCCTACCTGGCTAAAGCTGTAGCTACAGAGGCTAACAACTCCACCTTCTTCTCAGTCTCCTCGTCTGACCTCATGTCCAAATGGCTGGGGGAAAGCGAGAAGTAAGGCATCATCCACACACACACACACACACACACTCTCTTTTTCAAATCCAGCCTTAAACACAATAAGGTTTACACTTTATATTTACTTAACAATCATGTTAATCATATTTAACCATCAATTTGTTACTGCGGTTCAGAATTTATCCAGTAGGGGGCAAGGATGATTATATTGATGTATTAATAATACATCCCCCCCCCTCTCTCTCAGGTTGGTGAGGAACCTCTTTGACCTCGCTCGTCAGCGCAAACCCTCCATCATCTTCATCGATGAGGTGGACTCTCTGTGTGGCTCACGAAGTGAAAACGAGAGTGAAGCAGCTCGCAGGATCAAGACAGAGTTCCTGGTGCAGATGCAGGGTGAGTGAAAGAGAGAGATGAGGGTGGAGGGATGGAGAGGAGCTGGTGTGTTTGTTGGTGTTTGTTGGTTTTTCTCAGTGTTTTTTTTTGCAGAACGATATTAGATTTTAACACAGTGAAATATAAATGTCAAACTGTAAGAAAAGCTTACAGGACAAATTCATGTTATCAAATAAAATCTGTGTGTGTGTGTGTGTTCTCTGGCAGGTGTGGGGAACAACAATGATAAAATCTTGGTTCTCGGAGCCACTAACATCCCATGGGTTCTAGACGCCGCCATCAGGAGAAGGTCAGTGATCCACGCTCAAACACTGCAGAATAAAGTTCTGAACCCTAAACCAGAGTAATGTCCACTTTCCCCTGGTTGCCTGTTTCATGGCTCTAACACACATTCATACACATACAGAGGGTATTGTTTGTGTGTGTTTGTGTGTGTGTGTGTGGTGCAGGTTTGAGAAGCGGATCTACATCCCGCTTCCAGACGAGCCGGCTCGGGCCGCCATGTTCCGTCTGCATTTAGGGAACACGCCCCACAGCCTGAGCGAGGCCGACCTGCGGCAGCTCGCGAACAAGACGGACGGCTACTCCGGCGCCGACATCAGCATCATCGTCAGGGACGCGCTCATGCAGCCTGTCCGCAAAGTGCAGTCCGCAACACACTTCAAGAAGGTCACTCTCTCTTACACATACATACACATACACACACACACATACACACACAGATGTTTTATACCAGCTAAACACCTTTATGCTACTACACTCAGGGCTAAACAGGTAGCATACTAACGGTATTATCAATTGCATCATCATCATGGGTGGTTGCCGTGGTAACTTCACAGGTACGAGGTCCGTCCCGTAGTAACCCCTCTGTGATGGTGGATGACCTTTTGACCCCTTGTTCCCCCGGTGACCCTGCTGCCATGGAGATGACCTGGATGGACGTGCCTGGAGACAAGCTGCTAGAGCCCATAGTGTGTATGGTAAGAAACACACACACACACACACACACACACACACACACACACACACACACACATTAGAGGACTGACTTATTGTATGTATGTATGTATGTATGTGTGTGTCGCAGGCCGACATGCTGCGTTCTCTGTCCACCACTCGGCCCACGGTGAACGCTGAAGACCTGCTGAAGGTAAAAAGGTTCACCGAGGATTTCGGACAGGAGGGCTGAGAATCAACAAAAACCTGCCCATCAATCACACCCAAGCCCCACCCCCACAGACTGAGCCCGCCCCCAAATCCCTTCCTCCTTCCCTAACATGTCACTGTACAGCTGGACTTCCTGTGTGCAGTGCTGAACATGAAGGCGCGTTTACTTCTCCACAGTCATGTGTGTGTGTGAATGTGTGTGTGAGTGTGAGCGTGTGCGTGCTTGTGAGCGAGAGTGTGTGTGGCCTGTAGGACTGATTGTTTGGCTGTATTTATATGTGCAAACTCTCTCTCTCATACACACACACACACACACACAGCACTGCTTAAGCTCAGTATTAGTTATTTATTTTTATTTGTCCCTCCATTTCAGACTGTACCATTATCACCACTGAACTAACACATTAAAACAGTGGTATTATAATAATAATAATGATGATGATGACGATGATGATTATATAAACAAAAAGCTCTCTCAGCCCAGCCGTAATCATTAGCTGTGATTCTAATTTGGAGTGAAGTGACTAGTAGACTTTGGGCTGAAGTGTCACTAATGTGCGTCTTGCCGTCTCTGCTCACCCCGGGACGCCTTGCACACCACACACTACTGACCGGACCGCTACGGCTAATTAACTGTCTGCATCTTTATCAATAAACTTAATCTAAATAAAAAAAGTGAAAAAAAGTGTTTCACTGTTTCAGCACTCTTTTGGTTCATTAGGATGGGGATGATACCCGAGGATGGTGTAATCAAAGGTTTAAAGCTTTAACTCATGCTTTTGTCCCGTGTTATCAGGTAGGGGTGTAGATGTTACTCTAAGATACAAATTATTTCCACAAACCAAGTCCTCTCCCAAACTGTTTCCAATCACTCAGGATGGTCGTGGTCAGAAACTGACGCTGTTCCCCGATTGGACTTTTCAGAATCTGCGCAGATTAAACCTCGATAAAATAACTTCCTAAGCAACTTTGACAGCTTGTCATGTTACGAAAGACCACAAAGAAGCACAAACTCCTCTGAACATAACGTAACCTTACAAAGACTGTTACACTGGAGACTCCTTCCATACACACAGGTGTCGGTTACTTTAAGCTTCACCACAATATAAAGCATTGTTTACGTTTCAGCCTTTACCTCTATCAGAGCTGCTGTGATAGATAATTAATCAACACCTCCTGGAATTGAATGTAAGACATGGTGAGCGAGTGTGTGTGGTGTGTATACACGAGATTGGTTTTGATTATTCCGCATGTTTTATAAAAAAAAATAAAAGGAAGAGTGTTAGTGCACAACTGAAGTGAACTTAAATGTAAAGTGATATGATGCTCTTTTTTTTTGTAACAGTTTGGATATCACACAAATGTTTGCGAGCAACAGTAATATAAATTAGATTCGGATTACTTAAAAGTGTTGTAGACTATTATGGTGTGGTGTTTGGGTTATTGTCCTTTTTACACAAAATAATGTTTATAGTTTACTGTAACAATTAATGTAAGAGTTAAAGTAAAAAAAACACAATGTACTTTAAATCATTTATGTATCTCAGTTTATGCATCTGTACTGTCAGTGTCGCATCTTAGTGTTTTTACTGTGATTTGTCTTCTTGCATTTCAAAAACAAATACATACATTGAATTTTTTTTTTCAGATTCTAATTCGGACCATATAAACCCTATAAACAGATCTCAGTGTTTTTTTTTTACAGCAACAAGAACATATAATTCTACTCACTATATTTATTAAGTATAACTAAATCCATTAGCATTACTTATTATTAACATGAATAATATACATATTGTGACCAGCTTTACATTTTAGATTTTATTAATATTTAGCATTGAAAAATATTTAGTATTATAGCATTTTATACAGTCATATTTAAACAGCTTACAGGTAAGGGTTTATGTTGATCTTTGGCGTTTATTCTAATTTACGTTTTTTTTCCTTGCTAATTGTGTTAGCTTTCTATGCGATCAAACAGATTAGCTTAGCACAGTTTAAATAGCTAACAGTTTACGGTTTAAATTTAGGCTTTGCATGGTCGTTCAATCAATTTAATCAACAGTTTGTTGGCTGTAAATTATAACATTGGCAGTTGTAAACAAACTCACACTGCTGATCAGTCTCGGTCTCAGGCGATCCTTCAGGTCATTGTTATTGATGCGATCTCAGCACAGAGCTCTGCTGCGGGGGTTTAGAGATCGCAGGAGAAAACATGCCAAGGACGTTAATGCTGCAATTTGCAGGCAATCAGATGGTGTGTGTGTGTGTATGGGTAGGTGTGTGTGATTGATTGAAGGAATTGTGATGGATTTCAAGTACGAATAAGAACAAAAAGAAGTATTACTACCTGAGGTACAGATAGACACACACACACACACACTGCCTGGTCAAAAATGTCCCCATTTCAGAAAGGTCAAATTATAGTCCTGCATCAAACAAAGAAAAAAAGGAGAAGAAAGTGGCAGAGAAGGGGGGGTGGGGGGAATGAGGAGGAGGAAAAAGGAAGTGGTAGAGGAGAAGAAGAAGGGAGGAGGAAGAGGGGAAAGAGGTGAGGGATTAAAGCCCAGAAAGATGAAGAAGAAAGAAAAAGAGGGGAAAGTAGAGGCGAATGAGGAGGAGGAAGATAGGCAGAAGAAAGAGGAAGAAGGGAATGAGAAGGAGGAGCATGGGACAGAAGAGGAGAAGAGAATGAGGAGGAGAAAGGGAGGAATTGAGGGGGTGTACAGAGTGAGGAGAAAAGGGAGAAGTAGGAAAAAAGAGTGAAGAGAATTAGACTAAATTATAATTTAGATGAATAATAATAAGTGAAATAAACCTGTAGTGCAGCCTTGACATGCAAATGTATTTATGACAACGTCAGTGCAAATAGTGCGCTGTGGCAGAGGCTTTCACCCAGAGTGACTTACACAAGTGCCAAAATATTTTAGTTAACCCAAATATTTAAGAAACAGATAGGTCTTTCTGTTTTAATTGCATGAAACTGACAAGCGTGTGTCTGATTTAATGTTCTGGGACGTTCCATTAAAACAAAACATTATGAGGATTTTAAAGGTTTTGTCAAGTTTTACATAAACTTGTAGAACTTTAAATCTGTGTATACCTGAAGTCATACACAGAAGTCATATACCTGAATAAATAAACCCAAAATTTAAAGTTAAAATATCCTGCTTTTGTGATATATTGAAGCAAAACCAAATTAATCTTATAACCTTAATCTGTTAGAATTTATATTCTAACATTTCAATTAATTACAAATAGAGCACTGGACACACCCCTCTTATTTGGTGATATAAATTGATTAAATTATTAGCCATTATAACTATGAGACTGATTATTTGTGTGTGTGTGTGTGTGCATGCATCTTTTTGAATTTGTAAGAGACCAAAACAAGACATTTATATAATAATAATAATAATATCAGATATTCAGTATTTTTTTTAAATAATAAAACCACAAATGTTTTACCAGACTATATTTCACATCACTAATGAGCAGCACCAAAATGTCCACCTTTATAATATATTTATATTGACCTGTTTCTCCTTACAGTAGGACTGCTACACTGCGCATGCGTAACTGACACAGCAGCTCCCCCCACCGGCGTGTCGTCACATGCACGCGCAGACAAGCAACGCTCACTCTGAGGAATCAACGGACCGATAAATATATTTATTTATATTTTCGTTCAATAAAAACACTCTAAAAGGTATGACGGGTTTTAAAACTATTTTTTTTTCTATCAAAAACTTCCACATTCACATACAGGTGACTAATTCAAATGAGTAAGTGTCAGACGCGAAAAATAACTCGAAAATAAGTTTGTTGTGTGGCGTGTTCAGTCGGATTAGCTAATAGGCTAACAGTTTTGTGAGGAAAAGAGCTACGATGCTAACCCCAGCGACCAAGACAAGCCCCACCCACTCTGCGCTAGGATTGGCTACGTAATTAGAAGATGCCCGCTGATTGGACAGTAAAGCGTTCTGTCGTGAATATTACCTGAGATTAACAGTGTGTGGGGAAGCTTATTAATAACTTAACATTACTGTAATTTACTTCACAAACGGAGTTTGAATAATTTAAAAATAATTATTGAATTATATTTTATTTATTATTTATTTAATTAATTATTGAATAATATTATTTATTTATTATCAATATTATATATATTATATTCGGTCCACCCCGTAGTAAAGATGTGTCACCGCTAGATGTCGACATTTAATAAGTTTATTTTTAAAACAAGTCAATAATTTAAGTTATTGTGCAATTAATTATCAGATTTAACAACAAAATTATATAACAAATAAACAATAAAAACAGCAGTCAGTATTTCTAACCATTATTGTGCAGATGGTCACAATAAAAAATAATTTTGCTCCTATAGTTTTTTCCCACATTAGCTTGCTTTTGCTATATAATATTTGTTTCATCTCATTATGTTTTTTAATACATATACCGTACCATAATCATTTCACCTCTTTGATTTAGTTATTTGTCTAATTATAAAAGTAATACTACTTATGATTGGTTTGTGCTGTTCTTTTTGGGTGAAAAAAAAAAAGAACTAAAACGACCCAGACTCATGTTAACGTACTTTCCCAGATTCAACACGTCATCCATATTCAACAAGTATTTCAACATCTAAAGTACTTTATGCAGAAATCACAAACTTTAGAATGCACAGCTGATTGTGATGTGTGACTGTATTTACAGTCTAATTATTAATAAGTTTATTCTGTATGATCTATAGCCATGAGTAGTTAGCATATACATACATTGCATGTATGTAGCACCTTGGTCCTGGAGGAGCGTTGTTTCGTTTCACTGTGTACTGAACTATATGGTTGGAATGACAATAAAAGCCTACTTGACTTGACTTGACTCCAGTAGGTATATAAATAGAGTATGAGATGTATAAACGTGTAAATGTCATTGTGTAACTTCGTCTCGTCTTCCTGATGTTCCTGTACAGATTTTCACCCTCGCCATGGGAGACATGAATGACTTCCTGGAACCGGAGTACGGCTATCAGGCGGATTTGACCGGAAGCTTCCTGGGTCCTCTCTCTTACTCTTACACACCTTTCTCTATTGAAATCCCAAACACCTACAGTTGTCTTCATCACCAGCACACGGCAACACCTCTCATGATGCCTCAGGATGAGCAGGCGTGTCCCTCTGTCTGCGCCTTTTCCAGTCAACTTTGTTGTGACTCGTCAAGCTCACATTTGTCTGAGTTTTCCTCTGTGTGTTACTCTGACAGCCTGCTTCCTCAGTACAATCCGTATGAGGTCCCCAGTCACATGACTGCACCACACACCTGGACACCTGGGGGCGCTGTTCCATGTTACTCAGTGAGTCAACGACACACCTCTGCTGTTACACTTTCAGTTTTATTTAATAGAATTTTATTGACATGTCTATTCATTATAATATTTACTTACAGTATGTTACATATGCCGAATAAATGTCAGTCTGATCTTAAAGGCTGTTAGTGTTAAAGATTAAATGCAATTATTAGATGCAGTTAGATCTTTATTATTATTATTATTATTATTATTATTATTTTATTTCTTTTTATTTTTTTGTTTGGGGACTAATTTACTGGAGATATATGTAGACTGTAATCGTGGCACATTTTGTTTGTTTAAAAGTTTTTGTTTATTGTTGCTTGTTTTGTACTGAGCAAATTTCGGCGAGAAGTTTATATAAACTCATGACAAACTTTAATGTCATGACAATATTGGGTTAAATTTTTTTTAAACTGTTCTTTTTTATTTTTTAATCATCTTTAATAGAAAAAAAGCCCAAGAGTTTGGAGCACAAGGTTTAATTTATTTCAGGTTTTCTGTGTATGTGCAGCCATTCTGCTTTGGAATAAAATCAGTTCAAACTCCAGTTCTGAAAAAAGTCACTTCAGAATGTGCAGTTCCTCAAATGACCACTATAAAGCCCCATGTTAAAATGTCCTACTTTACAACAGAAATAAACATGATTACGTAATGGTACGGAAATAAAACCAGTTTTGATCTTCATAGCCTGATTTCCCGTTCATGACACCTGTACAGTTGGTGGATATTTATGTAACGCATCAGTTAAAATTATATGAATTATACTTGGGGCATGGCTGATTTGAGTGCCAACTGCAGTGTAGGTATCAAAGCGCTAGATACTGTTCAACTCACCACTAGAAATTTAGGAGTTGTAGGGTACGGATGACCATCCATCCATCCATCCATCTTCAACCGCTTATCCAAAGTTGGGTCGCGGGGCTAGCAGTTCTAGCAGGGAACCCTAAACTTCCTTTTCCCCAGCCACCTCAGCTAACTCTGACTGGGGAATCCCGAGGCATTCCCAGGCCAGTGTGGAGATATGATCTCTATATCTAGTCCTTGGTCTGCCCCGTGGTCTTTCAGCTGGACATGCCAAGAACACCTCCCTAGGGAGACGACCTGGTGGCATTCTTACTAGATGCCCAAACCACCTCAACTGACTCCTTTCCACGCAAAGGAGTAGCAGCTCTACTCTGAGTTTCTCACGGATGACTGAGCTTCTCATCCTATCTCTAAGAGAAAAGCCAGCTACCCTTCTGAGAAAACCCATTTCGGCCACTTGTATTTGCGATCTTGTCCTTTCGATCATGACCCAACGCTCATAACCATAGGTGAGGGTTGGAAGATCGACCGGTAGATTGAGCGCTTTGCCTTTTGGCTCAACTCTGTTTTCGTCACAACAGTACGGTAATACCGCCCCCGCTGCTCCAATTCTCCGGCCAACCTCCTGTTCCAATGTTCCATCACTCGTAAACAAGACCCCGAGATACTTAAACTCCTTCACTTGGGGTAACGACTCGCTCCCGACCTGGAGTTGACAATCCATCGGTTTCCTGCTGAGAACCATGGCCACAGATTTCGAGGGGCTGATCCTCTTCCCTGCCATTTCACACTCAGCTGCAAACCTATCCAGCAACGCTGCAGGTCACAGACTGATAATGACATCTGGACCACATTATCTGCAAAAGCAGCAATGCAATTCTTAGCCCACCAAACTGTATACCCTCTCCTCCATGGCTGCGCCTTGATATCCTGTCCATGAAAATCACAAACAGGATTGGTGACAGAGCACAGCCCTGGCAGAGGCCAACACCCACTGGAAACAAGTCTGACTTACTGCCGAGAATCCGAACACAGCTCTCACTTTGGGCGTAAAGGGATTGGATGGCCCTGAGAAGTGTAATGCCCCTGTAGTTGGCACACACCCTTTGGTCCCCTTTTTTGAAAAGGGGAACCACCACCCCAGTCTGCCACTCCTTAAACACAGACTTCCACGCAATGTTAAAGAGGCGTTCATATAAGACAGCCCCCCAACACCCAGAGCCTTCAGCATTTTCGGACGGATCTCAGTTCCCGGGGCTTTGCCACCGTGGAGTTGTTTGACTACCTCAGTGACCTCGCCCAGGGAGATCAACACTGACCCCTCGCCATCCTCCAGCTCTGTCTCTGCAGGGTGGATTAGTCAGGTTCAGGAGTTCCTCAAAGTGCTCATTCCACCGCCCGATCACCTCCTCTGTCGAGGTCAGCAGTGTCCCATCCTTGCTGTACACAGCTTGGGTGGTTCCCCGTTTTCCCCTCCTGAGGTGCCGGATGGTTTTCCAGGAGCACCTTGGTGCCGCCGGAAAGTCCTTCTCCATGGATTCCCCGACCTCCTCCAACGCCTGCTGCTTTGCCACTGCTACCTCTGCAGCTGCTGTCCTTCGAGCCTGCCGGTACCTTGCAACTGCCTCTAAAGTCCCCCGGGATAACATATCCCTGAAGCACTCATTTTTCAGTCGGACAGCTTCCCTAACCACGTTACCTTCCCCTAGACATTTCCAATTCACCCACGCTATTTGTTTGGGCTTACCAGGTCTGTCCAGTGGCCTCCCCTGCCACCTGACTCAACTCACCACTAGATGTCCAAGACATATGGCCTCAGGTCAGATGATGCGATCACAAAATCGATCAATGACTTTCGGCCTAAGGTGCTCTGGTACCAAGTACACTTATAAGCATTCCTATGCTCGAGCATAGTATTTGTTATGGACAATTCATGACTAGCAGAGAAATCCAATAACAAAACACCGCTCGGGTTTAGACCAGGGAGGCCGTTCTTCCCAATCACGCCCCTCCAAGAATCTCTGTAATTGCTCACATGTGCGTTGAAGTCCCCTAGGAAGACTATGGAATCCCCTACTGGGGCCCGATGCAGTACTCCATTCAGGGTCTCCAAAAAGGAAGAATACTCTGAACTGCTGTTTGGTGCATAAGCACAGACAACAGTGAGAGTTTCCCCCCCATGGCCCTCAGACGCAGAGAGGCGACCCTCTCGTCCACTGGAGTAAACTCCAATGTCGTGGCACTCAGCCGGGCACTCGTGAGTACCTCCATACCCGCCTGGCGCCTCAAACCCTGGGCAACTCCGGAGAAAGTCCAACCCCTGGTACAGATGACCGTGTTCAATAAATTGCAAAGTAACGTTAGTATGTAAATAAACATTAGCATTTTAGCTAAACTAAAATGAAGTAGCTAGCATTTGTCCACTTATGGATTGACTGGGGTTTACGTGGAGTCAGCTCCTGCCAAGACGGAAATGACCAGCACTCCCACAGCTGAGTTTATAAAAACCGCTCTTCAGAAACCCTGTGTGTGTGTGTGTCCCGTTCTTACAAAGTCTGTGGTTCGAAAAAATCTCTTAAAACCCAACATTGCTCTGACATTCATGTTTTTTATGAGTGAATGTTTTAATTCTGATTAATTTCTGATTCTCTAATCCCGTGTCTGTGCAGGCTGATCTGTGTGATGCAGTGACGAGTGTGAACTCAGAGGATAAGCAGATCTTCTCCACACACGGGTCGAGGAGGCAGCACGATGTAAGACTTCATCACACACAGTACAGGTGTTATAAAAGTTATAGAAGTGTAAATAAGAGCAGCTGGTAGTTATACCTGTTTGTGTTGTGTTAAAAACACTGAGGTGAAAATTCAGTAAAACAGCCTAAAAACCAGACGCAGCATGTCTCAGTTACACACACTCGCACAGCGTCTGTAAGGGAGAGGTGCTGCTCTTCTTCTTACCGCCTCCTTCATACAAAGCAGTTACATTATCCCCAACGGCAGTCTAAAAAAAAACTACTCCTTATTAAGAAGGAAATTAGTTGACTAGAACATCAAAAGAAAGGGGTGCAGGTGCAATATATCAAGAAACTGGGGTAGTGCATCCGTGTTTAAGGACACGCTTCATGTTCTCTGCTTCAAGGACACACATCATGTTTTTTTCTGCTGATTCGTCAAAGTAATCATAGCAGGTTAAATGAGGACAGTCTTTAGAACTTTTCCATTACAACACCAAACAGCAGAAGTACAGTAACTTATTAATGTGAAGGGTAAGTTTTGGTGTTTGGTGTTGTAATGGAAAAGTTCTAAAGATTGTCCTCGTTTAACCTGCTATGATTAAGCTGACCCGAATAATCACACCTTTTTGGAAGGTACGTTATTCCTCTTTTTATTACAAGATATTTCCCAACATTATTCCTCTTTTCTCACTCGCAGATGCAGCACACGTTATGCCCTGTGTCTTCTAATGTAGAGACAGTGCCACACAAGGACAGCATGTGGTACTAACACACACACACACACACACACACACACACACACTATTAGATATTTAAAGCAATAATAATGTGTTGAAATCTTTATTCAGTTCTTTCTCAGAAAAATCTAAGAAGCGCTGCCACTGCACTAAATCTCAGTGTTTGAAACTGTAAGTAGTTTGCTTTTACATTTTCTTTTAATTAAGTTAGACGATTGAATTAATGCAATTAATAATAATAAAGAAACAAACGAATAAATAAATGCATGCTACTTGGATGGTAATTAAGCGATATAACATGAGGGGGAGTGCTGTATTGCTAAATATCAGCAAGGCTGTGAAGTGGCCGTAGGCACGAGATTGTGTGATATTGTGTCATATTGATTTTACACCAGTTCCACAAACACCATTTATTATCAACAGATTATGATTTGTTTCTTTATGTAACCAGTTATTTTGCTCCACTCACACATATCCTTCTGTGCCTGGCGGAAATATTTCACCGTGACTGGTGGACTGACAGTTAGTGAGCGACAGTTAGTGTAATTAACAGGAGTGCCAGTACTATGTAGTCAAAAGTTGACGAGAATAAACCATAAACCTATTCCACTTTAGAATATCACCTCCATTAACTTCCGGGTTCTGGGGTCAAATTCCCAAATAGCGTTAAATAGAAAGCTAGTGCACTATGTAGGGTGTACAATCCCTTGTTCCACACACCAAGTAGTGCCCTTGATCAGGGG
>JAOVVA010000052.1:4569752-4598167 GCA_028565275.1 Leiocassis micropogon | reverse complement strand
ATATATACATACAGTATAACAGTATAAACATCAAACCAAAGAAATCTTTTATTACAGATCCAGTTTATCTACATCTATATTTTAAGTAAAGGCCCCCTTTATGGAAAAGTGAATCTTTTTTTTTTTTTATGAATAAAATACAGGACCTCTTTAATCCAGTGAGCACCGACTCCTTCAGTGGTTCCGTATCCTGGCCATGTAGAAGTCCCTTGTGTTTGTTCTTGCTCTAATACACACACACACAAAGAAAATGCTGTTAATGATCTGATTCCCTGAATCTGGGTACAGCTAAAGCTATCACACAGTAGCGGGGAATCCTCCAGGCCCAGGAACACGCTGTAGGGCACACACAGTTATACTTGCAAGAGAATTGGATCAAAACACTTCATTTAAAAACCTCTGGGTGCCGTTGATTAGTTCCAATCTAAGCTCCGGGAGCCTGATGCCGTCCAATAATATCGTTCTAATATAGTTCTATGTTTACAATTACACTTTTACATCTACCCCGTCTGATGTAGCAGGTGGTAGGATGCAGCTGGTTGGTTTATGATCTGATGATAAACACAGAAGAGGAGGAGTGCAGCCGTCCACTTCCCTGTTTGGGTCCTGTTTAGCTTCCACATCTGATTACACTGTACTGTGCCCGAGATCACCTTTTCAAGTAGACTTGGTCACGGTACGCTCATCCCTGCCTGAGCACGGAACAGAGTGTCCACGCCCCTCAAATGTACCAGACTGTGGGGTTAAGTGGACTTGATCTGCCCTGACCACTTTCCATAAAACTCCGTGACTGAATCTCCACCTTGTGTCTGAGCACAGGATTTACACAGGGTGTTGTGTTCTCAGCCCCTGTCTGTACTCTCTGCTTACTCACGCCTGTAGCACGATGGTGTCGAGGACAAGCTGCAGCTCCAGTATCATTTTCAAGTTGACTGACAAACACCACAGCCCGCGGCCTCGTCACCGATGAGACAGACTACAGAGACGAGGTCAGAGTCAGGACAGTATCAGTGCTCAGCAACGACAGCAACCTCCTCAACCTACTTTTAACCATGTTATTATTGTATCTTTTCATTCTAACTTGTATAATTTAATGATATATTAACAATATAACTACCCCAATGCAACTTTGCACTAGAATACAGTATTATGAGCCAATATACTTAGTATACCAGCAATATACTTAATATATTTTTGATAAAAATTAATTCAATAAAATTCAGATTAATTCAATTTATTTGTATAGCGCTTTTATCAATGGTCATTGCCACAAAGCAGCTTTACACAATCAAAACAATTATGAAATTAAGTTTGAGGAAATATGGGTCATTGCGATTTTTTTATTTGGTTCAGTAGCTCTAATGTTTGATGTCTGATTTGCCTCAAGCAGCTAGATTTCTTATGGGTTTTACAATTTTTTAAAACAACAATAAAACTCTATGTAACATCTTGCACAAAGCCATAATGTTTTTTTCCTGCTTATCTTCAGCTCCACAGTTCAGTCCAGTAGGTGGCGCTAATGCATCAACCACAAATAAACAAGACAATATCGACATGGGTTGTATTTTCTACAAAACTGCTATATTGCATTATATCATTTGAAAGTTTACTTAAATAATTTAAAAGTGTGAATTGATTCTAAGTGGAAAACCGACCCATCACTCAGTTAATTGATCAACAAAAGATATGAATATCCGTGGGTGAGGCAGCATGAGGCATGCGGAGGAGATGGATACAAATTACTGTGTTATCAGAGACTGTCGATGCAAGAACCTTCCTAAACGTGAGTGTGATTTAACTTATTCTGTAGGTGAGTTTGTGGTTCTTTAGTAGTTATTATAACATTGCACGTAACCATTTCTTAACTTTAGCTTTTCTCAGGGAAATTCAATAAATTTGATTAAGTTTTTTAATTAATATTTTATGCGTTTTCAGCTTCCAGAGCAGAAATTTTATTTGAATTTTATTCAGCTGTGATAAATTGAATAATTTCCTCCAGGTTCGTCCATTTTGCCCATTTTACTCGGGTTTCTCCCCAGACGTTGGGTCGGGGTTGTGCTGTGTGGGCTAGAATTTATTTATGCTACAAAAATACAACTAAACTAGTCATAGGATTGACAATAAAAAAAAAAATTAAATTTATAAATTATGAATAAATTGTAAATTATAGATTATAAATTATAAATGAAATAGAATTGAAGTAATGATTTAAACTGAACAGGAACATGAATTACAAAATGAACATGCAAACTGTGAAAGTATGAAGATTTAATTAACTTATTTATTTATTTATTTGTTTGCTTGTTACTTTGTTTTTCATTTATATTTTTTATCCACCAATATTTTAAATGTGATTTTTAGAGCACAATATTTGAAAACATATCTTACGAATTGAAAAAAAGGATAAACATTAAACTGTACTAACCAGCTACATAACTACTTATAATAATATTATTCTCATATAGGTGTATATGAACATGTATATTGTTTAATATTTATGATATATTTTATGCAAAAACAATTAAAAATCATGTAGAACCTCCTACAAAGTCTTGTGAATGTATTTTTTTTTTGGATATTTAAAATAAAACATTTGCTTTTTTTTTTTAAAGCTGTGTCATCTTTGTGGTTTAATCTGTAAAGTTTTGATTAGGATAAGATGAAATTTTATTTGATATAATTTCTGTTTTATTATTTAAGTTTTGCTACCATCTTGTTATCACAGATACAGATTCACATTAGTTTGAAAGGACAAATATGCAAATATTTACATGAATAAAATCAAGACAAGAGGCAAATCTGTTAAACAGCTAATAAATAAGTTTATAGTTATATATCTTCCATAAACAACAGTACACACATTAAATATAGTTTAAAAACATCAGAATAAATATTATAAATCATCTTTGTACAAAAAATATTAAAATAGAAATGTTACAATAAAACATCCACAAAAATTGTTTTGAATAAATAAATTATTGTACATGAAAATATAATTTATAGTAAAGACGAAGATGAGCTTCAGATCCAGAAGGCCGCTTCTGGACTCTCAGCTTCACTGTAGTCCTAAAAGCACAAAAAACAATCCTTCATTAATTTTAAGATATCAGTCATTTATTAGCATATAAATCACACCTTTATACTTCTAATAAGTAATTTATTTAATGAAAAGTTAATGAATTCATTAAATGGAATTTGATCATGCATCATGTGTCCTCCTCTCAGCCAATCAGAACATATGGTTTAAGACTCATTTTTCTAAATAAAGATGGCATTTCCGTGCTGGGAGAACATTATGTGTATTGATGGGTGTTACCTGGTGTGACAGGGTCGTCTGTGGATTCATCAGAGTGTTAAAGCCGGAGTAGAAGAGTTCATCACAGCTGGGAATTTCTGCTTTAATCCCGTCTCTCTGCTCTGTTCCCACTCGGATAAATCCACTGTCTGATTGCGGTGTAATGTGATGATGTTCGTAGAGTCCGTGATCACAGAAGACGCCGCTGTGCGGAGGAGTGATGTGTTCCTGTGTATCGTGCAGCGCTTGTCCATTTCCTGCAGTCCAGGATTCGTAAAAAGCCCTGTCATGAGGTTTACTCTTCTGGAAATGGAAGACTTCAGTTTCATTTATGGGATTTCCTGCTTCCCAGGAGTGTGAAGTCGAGCCGTGGTGAGGAGACCTGAGGTCGTGGTTCTGGCACTGGGACATCTCTTGGTCGAGCTGAGAGGACAGATAGGAGATGTAGCGTATGGCGAGTCTCAGCGTCTCGATTTTGGTGAGCGTTTGTCCGGCCGGAGCGACGAACGGTGGAAGGAACGTCCGTAAATAGTGGAGCGCTTTGGTCAGATCCCTCATCCGCAGCTTTTCTTTTTCGCTGGCGTTCCGTCTCTGCTTGCTGGGGTTCTTGCAGCGCGTCCTCCTCTGCTTCGGCCTACTTTCGCTCGATGATTCAGGAGACGAGATGTTGTAGATCTCTGAATCAGAGCTGAGAGAGCTGTAGCTGAAGAGAGAAGAAGAAATATCCATCCTTCCTGCTTTCACAGGGACGAGTGTAGGCTGGAGAGTCGGAGTCGGAGGAGGATTTTATACACCAGGAGGTGTGAAGTGACACCTCCACAGGCGTCTACAGCCCACTGCTGTCTGTCTGCTGAGGACACTGGGAAAGAAAACGAGAGAAAGAGAGAGAGAGAGAGAGAGAGAGAGAGAGAGCATCCGTCTGTTCTGTGTGGACGTTTGATTTGAGAAAATTAGAAATAAAAAAATGTGAAAAACAGATTTAAACCTCACACAGCGTAATGCAGTGTTATGTTATGGATAATGACGAAAGAAGATAAAGGATGATGGATGCAGATTATTTCAAGATGATGATAATAATAATAATAATAATAATATAGTGATCGTGCCTTTGGGCTTTGTGCTTTTTGATGATGTCATATCGTTGCGTCTCTCCAAATAGTTGTTCCGTTATTTAATTTATTTTAAATTTGCTACAGGTTTACTCAGCGAGAAAAAATCCTGATCTGGGAAACCAAACCACGCTGAGACTCATAGTGTGAAATTTTACTCCTCTGACCACAATCTCGGCCTCATGTCCTGCTGCTGCAACACACAGCCACATGAGCCTGCTCGTTCGTCAGACTTGGGTAGGGGGCGTGGCTTAAAGTCTGGTGTAGCCTTCAGTTTGTCTGTTCACCGTGAAGGCTGATTTATGTGTCAGGTCTACCCTGTAGGTCTCGTGTAGCTGCGTACCCTATGCCATACGCCGTAGCCTGGCAATGTGCCACCACAGGCCGCGTCAAGTGTGATCGGCCCACTTTGTAGCATCGCGTTCACGGCTTCTATGCTGCCATTTTTGAGTTGAAATACGTCTCTTGTGACGTACAGTATTCCTGTGTTTGCATTCTGCTCAGTTTCGTTCACCGTTATTAGCAGGACACCAAACTGAAACTTTGCAATCAGACTGAAGCAGAGCAATCAAACAGATCAAAAACAGAGAAAATCAATATTTTCAGTAATAAAGTGAAGGCTATAAGTTTACAATTTTTAGCTACATTATCATCAGCTCTGCAGAATTTATACACACACACACACACACATGCAATGTTGGGGTGCTGATTTTCTTAAATGAGCGCCACAGTGGATGTACTGGTTAACCTGTGAGGTCACCAGAGGCGGAGCTAAACTTTGCTCAACCCCACGCACCACCCTAAAATGCAGGCGTGTGATCTTGTAGGCTGTGCCAAGACTTTTTCACAATAAGATGGAGGAAGATTTATCAGCTTAGATTAAGGGAAATAATGTGGACCTTAAAAACAACATCTCAAACACACATCCAGATTTTTAGAGAAAGTATTAAGCTGATTATTCACCCTCATGATCAAGATTTCTTCTTTTAAAAATCTAATCACAATTTTGTTGAAAATGTCTTAAATGAAATTAATGAGAATAAAAAGTTAGCTATGAGAAAGATGAAGTTAGATATTCAAGGGTCTAAAATAACATTTTATATATTTAAAAAAAAACAGTATATATACAGAGTCAGCCAAAAAATGTATTCACATTCCAGAATATGAAAATTTGTATAATGTATATTATATTCATATATAATATTATCATTTTTTTAATCATGATATTATCATATATATCAATATATAACATATAGCAATAAACTTACCATTAAAATATAAGTTTTTCTTTTACGGAAGTTTGTACATTTTTTGGCTGACTCTGTATATGTATATATAGCATAGTTTCACACTAGACTGCATTTCAGTTTTATTATTTTAATAAAACTAGTTTCAGATTTACAGAAAAATTTCAAAATAATAATAATAATAATAATAATAAATAAAACACATTCCTGGAGTTTATTTTGTGTCTCAGAGGTCAGCAGTTCATGACACCTGATTCCCGCTCCTCTTTCTCACTCTTGAGTTTATTACCCGACACCTTTAGGTGTCTCGCTGCTCCTGGGTCTGAACACAACGAGAAGGTTTTCTACAGCACGTCTCCAAGAAAAAATGTGTTTTAAATGTTTTCTCAGATGCACAGTTTTGTGACCTATTTTTATTCCCAAATTACAAGGGGCATTCAAGTCAAAGCAGGACTTTTGACTGTGCAGAATAACAGAACACAGTTCTGAGAGTAAAAACTGCCTTTGTTTTTCTATATAATCCCCTGCTACACTAATGGTGTCCACTTATCCCAGTGTTTCACTAGAGCTTGGATACCATCAAGGTAGAAAGTTTTCTTAGTACGTGTGTGTGCTAAAGGGTATAAATCTTCAACAGCATATTCAAGCTAAAAGTGAAAAATAAAGCCTAGGCCAGAGCGCTAACTGGATCAACGTTGTAGAATAATGTGTCGCAGATAAATTATGATAATGCTGAGCATAAATTATCATTTTATCCTTAAAAAAACCCATAATCAGAAAACATTAATGAACAATTAAAATGAAAATGTTCAATGTTAAACTAACATTTAAGAATGATATCATTTCCCCCTCTAGTGTGGATCAGCATTCTCATGGGAACTGATGTATTTATTATTTTTTCTTTTCTGTGTCACGTGTGGTATTTTACACCATCAGTGTGAAAGAAAAAGCCAAGAAACATGACTGTGTGACATCTAACCACTGAATAAACACATCAGGAGAAGGGCAGTGTCCAAAACCAGACGCCCACCATCCAGGAGAACATGTGATAGAGGAAGCTGTTCCTGCTACATCCGCATTACAGTATACAGTATCTAAAAAAATTCTCCTGGATATTATAATTATTATTATTATTATTATTATTATTATCATTATTATTATTTTTTTTAATTAGCATGAATACTTTTAAATGTACCTTTTAAAAATAAGTTTCTTTCTTTCTTTCTCACTTTCCATCTTTCTTTTATTATTAAGAAATGTACCAATCTTGGAGAACACATGGAATTTGTGGAATTCCTTATGTTTTTTTTTTTATACACCTCTAAAAATCATGAAATTTCACAAGAAAGAGATTCTGTTTATAGTGATACTCTGAGCAGCTAGTACTTAATAGTGCACTATATACAGTAAAGGACCAGATGGAGGCACTCTGAAAAAAAAAAAGGTTTAGTTCATCTGTACATGATTTTGGATGATACGCACACACCCAGAGACTCAGACCAGTTTCGTAATATACAGTTGACTCATTGAAATTGATCAGAACTCCTGTAACTGATTGTCCCAGATGCATCAGTGACGGGTGTGTGCCTAAATCTTTTCTCGTTCCTCACTCACTCCAAAGAGCTCACTTGGCAGGTGAAGCAATCAGCAGGGGTGTGAAGGGGCGGGGCCGCCAAATCTTGCATGGCTGGCTGGATGGACCTTGTGCGTGCTTCGCCTTTTTAAAAGCATGGTGAATGTTAAACTGTGAAAGTGGCATGAGGGTTTCCTGAGGCGATACCAGCGTGATCAGCAGGCCGTGACTGCGAGACTAGTATTGGGGAGCCTCTGGGAGCTGTTGTTCACGCACGTGCACATCCTCACTTTTATCCTTTTTTTAAGGCTTTAAAAATAATGACCAAACCTCATACACTTTAGTGCATGTGAATAAATTTATTTAATTTTATACTCCCAAAATAAAATTAAGTCAAATCAAACAGACGACACATTGAAATAATGACTTCATTCTTATCAGACAAGAAAACAAGCAAAAAATAAAGACAAGCGAATAGTTATGGCTTTTCTTAACACAGTGACACAAACACAAAATACCCCAACACACATTTTTCACACGTTATAAAACACATTTATAATCACATTTATTTTTGCTATAGCTGTTAGGATTGTAAAATTTAATGTTAAAGCTTCAAAGATTCACAGATTATGAACGATGATGATACACTTTATAAAGCAAATAAGTGCTGTGTTCAAAACTGTTTTGTATGTGTTGCTCTATTAGCACTGCTAATCATGCTAATTAGCGATTAGCATAATAGATTAGCACTCTTTGTAAATACAGCCTGAAATACAGAGAAGGTGGAAACACTAACTACACTCCTCACACACCGGAAATAAAACCTGCATAAGCAATGTAAATGGTAAATAATGTTAAGTTAGCATGTTAGCATGCATCAGGTTAGCTAGCATTTGGCAAATGGTGTAGGAGAAGGTTTTTAAAAAAAAAATAAAAAAACAATAAAAATAAAAAAAAGATCCAGAACAAAAATTTTATTAAATTACTCTACAGAACAAGTTGTGAATGTTGTAAATATTGTTTGAATTGTATTGTTTATCATCAAACAAACATGCTAAGGCTGGTCACTTTCAGTGTTATTAGCATTAGCATTTTTGTCCAAACTGTTCCTTAGTTGTAGGAAAAGAGTACATGGCAGAACTGGTTATAAATAGATATCAGCAATCGGTTTATGATAATTGGTATGACCAAACATTGTTTTATAGCATTCAATGTTTCATAGCAGTGCATTTTATAAAAATAAACCACAACTTGTGTTCAAGTGAGCTTACTGTAAGTTAGCTACTGTAACATCCCTCTTATATTAAATGTTAAGATGTTTTCGGTTTGTGAAATTTGCTTCGTTAATGGCTTCTGGAGCTAATGCCAATGTAGCAAGTAAGCTTTAGCCTCCAGTGTTGCGTCATGCAAAAAGACCTGCTAATACAAAACATTCAAGCTTTCAAATACGCTCTGTATAAGTCATCTGACTTCTATTTACACCTATAACACAGGACACACGTGAAGCCATACGCACTGTTGGCTCGACGACACTGACAAACAGATACAGCCCACGGGAGCAAACATGCAGCTTGTCAGCTAACAGTTAGCACACTTAGGAAACAGGCATTTGAACAAGTCTAGCCCAGAAATTAGGATGTAACATTTGTCTTTATGTCTTTCAAGGTTGTGTAGTGAGTGTCGAGGTTTACTCTGTGTTCACACCAGCAGGCATTTCAAATCATTATACGCTGGTCACGTTACTAGCAGTTGTCATGGTTTTAATCCTAGCACCCACAAGAATTCATTTCTCCACCTGAAACCCAGATAAGGTTCTCAGCATACTTAAAGAAGGTTACAGTATTTGAGTCTACAAGCTTCAACACCTTCTACACTTCCATGTCAGCTGTTATGTATGGGTGCTCCAGTACTTCAGGTGGCGCTGTTGAAAACCTCATGCCAGTTTTCAATAGAAATTATTAATGTACTAAATAATGAAAGGTTAAAAAAAAAAGAAAAAAAAAAATCAGAATACATCTGAAAATATACCAATGGCAGGACAGGGAGGAGACAAGACTCAAATTAACACAGTACAGACCAAACACAATGCTCAGTGTTCACTGACGTCTAAGTCCGAGAGGAGGAACTTGTGATGTTCATAATACAGGAGAAATGGCTCATTTGTGACATGAACATTGCACAACAATTACTTTTAAAGCTTTTAGTTGAAAGCAAGAACCAAAGCAGATAATTGTTTATAGTAGTGCAGGCGTAGAGAAACGTATCATGTGACTACTGTATGTCCCACTTTGCAAGGTTAACATTTGTTCCGCACTCTTTTACTTTAAATCACTTCCAGTGTGAATACGAGATTACAAATCGATAAAAACAGAAAACGACAGAGAAGATAAATGGCTCAGAACTCCTCATCAAATCTGGCAAACATGGAAATTCAAAACTTTAAAAATTATCAGGATCTTTCAGAAATCTCACTAAGGGTAAAACAAAACAAGAAATAGTCGGGAAAGAAAAATATGGTATGAAAACGTACTAAATACTAAAATGTATTCAGAGATATCTAAACTCTCTATTGTTTTTAATTGGCTAATTTAAAAGGCTTCATATTTCTGCATGTTTATAGCAGGTGTGAGTGAAGGTGCAGGATATTATTGGTCTGCTTTTACATCATGATTTGTTGATGTTAAGTGTAATGCAGACCAACATGGATTTTCTCTCTTCCCTCCTCTGATTGCTCATTTAGATTATTCTTCTTGTTTAGTTAAAGAGTTAAGAGTATTTTTGTCCATTTTTACTGCATCAGCATGAAAGGTTTGGCTGATGATTAATTGTTTGACAAATCATAAATCAGAATATTTATTATGTCGATAATACTGTTAAATAACACTGATGTAAAATCGGACACTTTAAAAAAAATAAAACATTTCCTAACACTGATATATAACTGAATTTTAAAAAAAAAATTTATCTGGAGAAAAAAATTGCAAACATGGATACAATAAAAATCAAAACCATATCACTGAGGTTATTTGGTGTAACCGATCAGATACTACCTGTGCCGTTAGCTCCACCTGCTGAGACCATGTATACTTTCTGGCACCAAAATTTTCAGTGATAAACATCCAAACAAGTTTGTTACTGTTTTATTATCAGATACATTTTTTTCTTCAGCTTGGATATTTTAATCCTGTTTAAAACTTTCTCTTCTGTTACACTGACGATGTTCGAGCCGTTCTGAGTCTGAGGTTGATGAGCTGTGGTATAAATGTCTCCGTGAAAATAATTTGTTTGAGGTGATGAGATTTAACCTGATAATATTTTCTTACTGATTATTAGTATTGTGACTAAAATGGGATGCGGGGAGTAAGGTTGTAAACATGCGATTTTGGTCTCTGGATGTTTAATTGGATATTTTATTGTCTATTAGCATGTCTAGTTAACACAAAAACTGTGTTTCAGACAGCATCTTCCTACAAGCCATGTGTGTGTGTGTGTGTGTTTGTGTGTGTGTGTTCTTCCCATCACAGCAGAACTTTTTCCCTGGTTTCGGGCAGTTTGAGAGCCAGCAGTCCTCCACACAGCAGCGCAGCACAGGACAGGAGGATGGGAATGACTGTGGTGACGCCCACAAAGGAGGCAAAGATGGAACTGCCCAAGATGGCCGCCAGTTTACACACTGCGTTCAGGAGACCAAATGCTGTGGCTCTGCAAGGACAAGGCAAGAAGGGAAGGAAGAGAAATGTTAATGTATTTATAATAATAATTTCAGAATATAGGAAAACTCAGCGGAGTAAAATCTTCAATAACTGATCAAATATAATGAAATATAATAGAGGTTGTGTTTTCTTGTTGGTTAGAACAAAGTTCATCATTGGGATTATATTTATACACAAGATGGCTCCTGTCGCTTATGTATGTCCCAAGAGGCAATCCTCAGGTCTGAAAAATGAGTACAACTCAAAAGTGCCAAAACGTGCAGGTCCTTAAATAAAAACCACCAGGAACCATTGGCTCCAAAAGTGCAGGTGTCAATCCGTTAGTTGTCTGTTATGCATTATTTTAGCTAAACAGATAACTGTTGAAATTCTCAGCTGTGTAGTCACTGACATTACACGACATGTAGAGAATAGTCGAATGCGAAGTAATGTTAGCATATAAATTAAACTAAGCTAGGTAGCTTATGGTAACTGACATAAGTAAGCACGTTCCAAACAAAAGCCAGGCGTTTAACTGGGGTTTAGACAGAGTCAGCTCCTGCCAATATGGTGAAGAACAGAGCTCCCACAACTGAGCTTCAAAACCGCTCTTCAGGAGTTTTTTGTATACAGTCTGTGGTACAACATGTCGTTTGTCTTTTAAATGCCTGAATGTAAATGAGTCTATAAGAAGCACCTTTTAGAGGCGGGATAAAGCTCCACGGTGATGACCTCAATGCCGTTCCATGCCGCTACGCTGACGCCACAGAACAGACACTGCAGGGCGATGATGGCCGCCTGACTGAAACTCAGAAAGAGGAAAAAGGTGCAGCCGGCAGAGATGAGCATGGAGACACCTGCAAGCAGAAAACACACGAGTAACATGAAGGTAGTGTTTGAGTTGATAAGAAAATGTTTCAGATGAACAGAGAACATTTATTTAATGTTGTAAAATAATTAGCTCCTGTTCTCTTTACATAAAAATACTTTCTTTTTAACTGTTAACTGTATATCTTTAATATAACCCTGCGCTCCTGTCACATGCGTGACAAACAAACTCCTTGGAAATTGAGAAACTGTAAATTGTGTGCTTTAAAGAAAACTGATAGAACTGAAAGATATGTGCTATATCCGTGATATTTTACAGCACACCGACTCACCAATCATTTTAATTCTCCCGATCTTATCCATGAACATTGCCGATATGATGTTTCCAGGAAGCACGGCCAGACTTCCCAAGAAGCTGACCAGATAAATGAGGACGTCGTTCTCCGCCTTGAGGTTTAGATGACAGCCCTTTTCAGGTAGGAAGAAGGTTGTGTTGTTCATCCTACAGTCAATGAAGTTCTCCTTGGAAAAGTCTGGGGAAATACATCACTAGCGTTGATCAGAGGCTCACACAGGGCAAGAAATGTAATCGAGAGCTCACACCTAATTAATAAACGTAATTAGCGCTCACCGGTTTTGTGGAAGGTGGTGGAATTAAAGGTGCAGTTTTCAAAATACGTGTCTGTGGACCTGATATCCTCAAAAAAACAATCCTCAAAAAACGAGTTCTCAAACTTTACTGACTTCATCTCGATCCCGATAAACCTGGAAAAGAGATCATGATGTAATAACACACTTACACATTGGAGGTGACACACAGTGCCACTATGCCTGTTACCATTTGGATTTATCACTTAAATGGGTGTGGCCTAAATTCTGCACTTTTTTTTGTTTGTTTGTTTTTACTAAATATGATGTATTTTCCAAAAATAAATGTGATGCTGAGCATGCTCAAAAGGCCTCTTCTATATAAAAAAAAAATGTAGAAGTGATTTGAAGTTGGATTGCAGTGGTGGTTTGTGCCTCTTTGATTACATTCATACTGTATCACCAACCTAAAGTGTCTCATATCTGATTTTGTTATTGCTGTCTGAGCGCACAAATCTGGTGCTTTACAGATCTGAGTCACTTTCTTATGTGGTCCTAGATTGACTACATATGCGATACGTGACTTGAATGAGAACGGAAAGATGGAAATTCATGTGATTTTGTGCCTCTGCACATGGTTAGGGCGTGACATCATCGGTCAGCAGTGCTGAAACAGCTAAAGCGGGGCGTCTGGCTTTCTTCTATCTTCTCGCCATCCTCCAGAGCAAAACCCCAAGCAGATTTTTGCACAAATATGAAATGTTTTAACCGAGATGGTGCGAAAAAAGACATATCGATGTGAGCGTGCGTGCCGTTTCAGAAGACAGACACATCCACATTACTGTGAACAAATCACGGAGTCCTGAAACAATGCTAAACTTCTTGTTTAGTTTTGATGTGGACAGTTTTAATACAGTAAAAAATATTACTGTTTTTTTTTGCTGTCTCAAACAATCTCCGCTCTTACTTCCAAACACCTGCTACATGACTAAACATTTCGCAGAGGGAAGACAAACTACATATAATAGTCAGTAGGTGGCGATATTGCAGATTTACATGCTAGACATCGCTCTGGTTATGTATCGTAACATCATGCAGAAATGTAGTGAAGTAGAAAAAATTAATATTTGATGTCGTAATGGAGTAAAAGTATCCACTAATGAAGGCCACTGAGTACCGAAGTAAAACATAGATTGTTTAGTTACCTTCCACCTCTGGATAGCGGTGCAAATGATGAGGTGTGGTAGTTAAATTGTGAACGGCGCGTAGTTCGTACTGTAGTTGTAGATGACAGTATCTAATAGTAACATTTTTTGACTAGCGACCAAGAGCCATCAAGAATTCCAGTCATGCTTATATCATGTTAATATTCATATTTACGTTAACACAAAACACAAACAGACACACCCACACACAGCACTCTCCTCCTGTTCATTCATTCTGAATAACATTTGTATTCTTCTACGAGTTGATGCTACAAACTTGTCGTTGATGTATTTTCCATCTCGGTGGATTTGATTCTCCAGGGAGAAGTTGAAGTGGAAGTTTTCGATTTTCTCTCCATGGAAATTCTTCACCTTGGACTCGTACTCCTTGTACTGGAGATGCTTGATCATGTCTGGGAACCACACGGCTAAGCCGTAGTAACTAAAACACAAAGATTAGAACTAAGACTTTCTTTGTAATTAGCGTCTGTCATTCTCTGAAATTAGCATTAATTCAGACCAGTTTATTAAGTTTGTGAGTTGTGTGATGTTGCCTTAGTATTATGTGTTTAACATACTGTGTATGTGTGAGATTTTATTTTAATTGGAATGAATATTTTCTTTTTCTTCTTCTTGCATATCAAGCTAATTGTTGTGTCTTTTTTTTGTTGCTAACTTGTATTATTTTATTACTTGTATTAATAATGGCAACTAGTATGTATCTCCATGGGATGACTTGTAATATTTAGTATTTGGTCCATAGTTATTATGTATTTAATGCTATTGAGGTATTGACATGTACATCATATTGGGAGATCTGATAGTTCTTAGGTATGTTACTGACTCAGAAACAAATAAATAAAGTTTATAAATTCTCTAAAGTCAATACTAAAGAGCACTTAAACCCACTTTTACCTGAAAGCCATCGTGAACCAAATCACAGCCATGAGCAGAGTAGCAAGCCTCAGATCATGAGCAAAGAGGGACATGACGTTCTTCAACACCTGGAGATGGAACAGTAGCATTGATGGGGTTCCGAGTGTAAAACACACCAGTGTAAGCAATAAACTGTTGATTAGTTTACCAGTTTGATAAGCGTGGCCGTGCGGACCGCCCATCTCTGCACCGGCGTTCCTGTGGAGGTCTGAATCTCAAAAAACTCGTCCTCCTGTGTCTTCGGCGTCTTAATCTGAGAAACCTGTGGAGGAAACACATCTCAGGAGTTCATTCAGATTAAGCTGTAAAGTTGTGAAATCCATGAACAGAGCCATAAAAAAAACCTCGCTTCTGTTAGAACATCACTCACGGTGAAGACTCTCTCAGGTTCTCCTTTCGCTCTCCAGTTAGTGTCGTGAACGTGCTTCAGGATCATCCAGGCCTCGTCGTGTTTAGCGTGCTGAAAAAACCCCCAGAAATAATAATTAATCAATGACTTTAAAGAAAGAAACACAGAAATAACAGATACAAAAACTGGAAAACAGTTTATGTGAGAAAGAAAGGATGAAAGAATAGACACAGATACAAAAGAACAGGTAGATGATATGGTGAGAAAGAAAGAAAAAAACAGAGAAAGTAAGAAGGAAAGAACAAATGAAATAAAAGAAAACCTGAACTGAAGGACTGATGTGGGTAAGAAAGAAAGAGAGAACGAGGGCAAGAAAAAGAAAGACAGATACAAAAAATAGGAGGACAACATGGGTGAAATAGAAAGATGGAAAGAGAAAGAAAGAAAGTAAATATGATGAACAGATACAAAATCAGGAAGACAATGTTGGTGAGAAAGAAAGAAACCAATAAAGTAGGTGTTAATATGGTTTATTGATTTATTTTATTTTTATTTCTAACCTAAATACGTTTGTTTATATACAGTAAACATCTGCCCTGATGCTGTCCCACACATCTGGCCCTGTCTGCCATTTACTTTCCTTATCTGGTCACAGCTTCCAGGGCTTGTGAACTCATTCTCTTTGCTGACTGGTCGTCCTGTTCCTGCTTCCTTGTTGCAGTTAGTTGTCTTTCTCATGCTTCTCACAGGGCCCTGAGAGTGTGTGAGGCTGAATCTCAGCATATGGGTTTTGACCTTTGACCCCGTACCTCCAGCAGGAAGCGTGGACTCTCGGGCATGAACGTGAGGCCGATGAGAGCGGCGACGGCTGGCAGCGCACACACCAACACGAACACACGCCAACTGTGAAACTGATACTCTGATCCCATACTGAAACCCCATCCTGAAAAAGCACACACACACACACACACACACACACACACACACACACACGTTAGCTATACCACAGTGATGGATGAGGTGTGATAGAGTGTTATTAATGTGTAACATGCTATAGGATCCCACATTATAGAGCATTATTAATGTGTTATAACTGTACAGTATGAGGGATTTGTTATAGTGTGTTATTAATGTATTATAGAATGTTATTGATGCATAATGACTGTATTTGACAGTTATTGATGTTAATAAATAAGTAATATTAATGTGCTTTAAGTTGTGTAGTAAATTTACCATAACAGTGATATATAGATGACGTATTATAGGTTGTTATTAATGTGTTATACAGCATTAATATGGTTATTAATGTGTATTGACTACTGTAATAAGGGATGATGTCAAACTTTTATTGATGTGTTATAGAGTGCTACTAATGTGTAATAACTATACTATAGTGCGGGATGATGCTATATATATTGTTATTAATGTTCTATAGAGCATTATTAATGTGAAATAACTGTACCGTAGTGAGGGATGATGCCCCAGGCAGTGAACGAAGCATAAATTCCACCAATCATCCAGAACATACAGAGCCAGCTCAGGTGCTCTCCTCGCTTATCCATCTGCAGAAACTCTGAGAAATACGAGTACACGATAGGGACGGAGCCACCGATTCTGCAGTCCACACACACACACACACACACACACACACACACACACACACACACACAAACACACAAGTGGTTATGATACTGTATAAACTGAATTTTCTTTTTCTACCTGTCTATAAGTTATCATCTTTTTCTATCTTCTGTAAAAAAAAAGAAAGGATATTAGCTTCTCTCTCTCTCACCCAAAGCCAGAGATGAGTCTGAAGAAGATGAAGAATCCGTATCCCTGAGCAAAGGATGAGAGGAAAACAGCGATGCAGTTGATGGTCAGAGAAATGAGTAGACATTTACGTCGTCCCACTTTATCTGCCATTCCTCCCCAAGTGAACGCTCCGAACATCATCCCCAGGAAAACGATCAGACCTGAGGAAGAAGTTTAGCGGTGAGGTCTGAGAGGAGTTGTTTTCATGCTGTTTTAAAGTATTACAAATTTGTAATAATAAATGATAAATTACAGTTGAATTGAGCAGTTTCTTTTGGGTGCAGTGGCTTTAGATTACCACTAGGCGGAGCAATTTCCTCATTTAATGTAACAGCAATACTGTAGATATAATTCTTTGTGAGGATCACACATTATTATTATTATTCTTAAAGGAACAAAATGTTAACAAATATAAAACACAACATAAAGTCATCATCACTTTCAGCTACAACTCTGCCGGTAAACTGTGGGAGGCGGGCTTTTGGGGTGACGAGGTGGAGTCATACCAAAATGACCAAATTTGCCATTCCCTTAAAAAATACTTAAGCACACAGCGACACAAGTGTAGGGTTAATTCATAGTTAGACAGTCTCAACTTTTATTGTATCATAAACTTTTCCTTTAAACAAACTCTTTTTTAAATGACAAAATGAGGTTTTAATATCAGGCCATTGAGTTTGGAACGTCTGCAGATTGTACAGTGCTTATAAAAAGGTTTCATTATAAAAGATAACGGATGGGAACACACTGTCGCAGGTTCATCGTGTTCCAGTCACACCGCTTCATCTCTACCTGGAACAGCAACAGATCTCAAGAACCATCTATTTCATAGAGGGGAATGATTTATTTTATCATCACAACCACAGAAGCATTTTATTATAATTATTAATAATGAAAGCAATGATTAATGACAAACCTGAACAGGGTGAGAGATTATTAATCTTTATGCAGAGAGAGAGAGAGAGAGAGAGTAAAAGAAAAATTGTCCCACAGAGAGGAAGAGGACAACCTGATTTTTTTCTTTCTCATTCTCAGCATGTCCATCTGTAATCTCTCTCTCTCTCTCCAATCAGTCGTTCTTAATCCCTCCTGCCAGGTCACGACATCAAGATGAATAGAAGCAAGGGGACAGGGACTGATGGTGTCAAAGAGAAAGTTAAAGAGTGGAGGAAAAGGAACACAGGAAAAAGAGAGAGTGTGATAGTATACGTGAGAGAGAAAGAGAGATAAGCACAAACAGTAGGAGGAATAAAAAAGAAAAGGAATAATGGATAGAGATGGATAAATAGTCTGGAAGACAGAACAGGAAGCAGAATAGAGGAAGGGAGAGAGAGGACAGAAAAGTAAGTGTGGATTAAGGAAGGATTCAGCAGGAGAAAAAAAGAAAATGAGAAACAAAGAAGCACAACAAATAAAAGAGGTAAAGATAGAGAAAAGAAAAAGATAAAAAGAAGGATAGAGAGAGGTTCTGTATCTGATATAAGATTCAAGGTCAGATGGTAGTATACTGATATGATGCAGGCTTCCCTGACTTGGCTGTATTCACACACACACACACACACACACACACACACACACACACACACACACACACACACACACAAACACACACACACACACACACACACACACACAAACACAAACACACACACACACACACACGCAGAGCTGATGTTGTCAGTCAGCCAATGGCAATGACTATTTTACCAACTCTGCATCACATTAATATTGAAAACAGATCAAATTTTAGGCCTCTATAACTATAATTATATATTCTATTATATATTATATATACTATATCCTCTATTATAATATCGTACTGTTTCTATAGTAACAGTTCATTCACCAGCACTTGGACAATAGACGGTGAATACAAATGTAACGACGCGGGTCTCACGAGGGGTGGAGCCACAAAAAAATACTCTGCACTGCTACCCCACAGAGTTCTGAACAGGCAGAAATGCGGCCGCAATCAGTGTGGACACGCCACACCTGGCAGCATGTCTATTTAAGGGTCCTGATACCTTGGAACTTTGTGCGATCGTTTAGGTAGCACCGGTAAGGTATCAGAAACAGAAAAAAAGAAAAACAAAGACAGATAAGTGCGTAGAAAGAGTACAAGACAAAGGCAACGACCCAGGCTCTGTCTTCCTAAGACGCCGGTGAACGAGAGAGAGAAAGAGAGAGACATGCATTAGTTAAATTAATAAGTGTACAACACAAAACTCTCTCTCTCCATCTCGTATAAATCCTCGGTAAGGGCGAATGCCCCAAGAGGATCTTAAGTTTTTATTTTTATTTTCCAGAGACCTGTACGTCTCGTGTAGACGGTTTCCTTTTAAGTTTCTAATTAATAATCCCACGCCATCTCTAAACGGGAGGGTCTTCCCGTGCGCATCATGAGAACTCTCCCAAACTCCTATTTCATTGACCTCCTCTAAAGCCCTGCATTAGGACTCTTATAAAGATTATGGTGTGGCTCTCCATGTGAGGTGTGAGACTGGTGAGGGACTGAATGTTTATATCTGTTATAATATAACTAATTCCTCCAACCAGAACTGACTTGTTTTACTGTATACTCGTCCTAATAACTTCTCCACTTTTTACATCAACCTGGTATGAAAATGTATAAATTTAATTTAAGTTTGCAATTCAGCTTGATTAATCTCAGGGCCATTAGCTAACATGACAGGTGTTCTTTATTTATGCTTTGCTTAAGAAGCTTCTGGCTAATATCGAATGCCTGCCAAGTGTCTCGGCCCAATCCCAATTTACAATTTCATTGACCTTCTCTAAAGCCCTGCATTAAGACTCTTATAAAGATTATAACATCTCATGGTGTGGCTCTCCATACCGCACCATGTAACAACAAATTGATTTAGAATGTCATTGGTTTATCAGTGACATTTTTTCCCGATGTTTATAGATTTAAGGAAGGAGTCTCCAGTCTCATAAGTGTAGGTGTATTTTTTTTTTTTAAATGATCAGGACAGAAGTTTTACATTGAGAAGGTGTGAGACTGGTGAGGGACTGAATGTTTATATCTGTTATAATATAACTAATTCCTCCAACCAGAACTGACTTGTTTTATTGTATACTGACTTGTTTTATTGTATACTGACTTGTTTTACTGTATACTGACTTGTTTTACTGTATACTTCTCCACTTTTTACATCAAGTTGGAATAAAAATGTATGAATTTAATTTAAGTTTGCAATACAGCTTGAGTAATCTCAGGGCCATTAGCTAACTTGACAGGTGTTCTTTATTTATGCTGTGCTTAAGAAGCTTCTGGCTAATATCGAATGCCTGCCAAGTGTCTCGGCCCAATCCCAATTTACAATTTCACTCAGGGTAATGGGGTAATTATGGAAATGGACGTTGAGGTAAAGTCCAGAAGTTTCTGGATGTATAAAATGTCTGTTCAGATTTTGAAAACAAACTCATAAACAAATAAGACAATTTTTCATAAACAAAATAAAGTTAAATATATCTTAATATCTTTGTGCTTGTGACGTTAGAAGGTAAACTCTTCTCACTATTGTTGAGAAACTAGAAAGCGTGGATTGCAAGCATGAGTCAGTTAGCTACTAAGTTAGCTAGTTATAAATTTGCCATTTTTATTCCTTATACACAGCGGGAATATGTGCGGTAACTAATAAGAATATAATAATCAGAATAGATAATGACTCAGACTACTAAATTCGTGAGCTATCATATACTGAGTAAGAATAGAGCTAGGAGTTAGGTAGCTAGCATGTCGCTGATAATTTTATTAACGATACAGTGACAGTAAAAAAAAAGCCAGAATTATCCGGAGCAGCAAAATGTACCTCAGAAAATGAATCAGAAAAGAATCACAACAGACAAAATGACACTGCGGTTACTTTTAACATCGACTGCTAACTTAATCTTAATACTTTCAAGTGTAATTTAGAAATGACATGTTTTTAACATTTTTAGCCAATATTTTAGCCAGTATTGGTAGGAGGTATAAGGTTGGTATATGGAGGTGAGGAAATGCTAAATAATGCCTGAAGCAAAGGAATTAGCTACCTAGCATATTGTCAGTAAGTTAGTACATATTATGAAGATACTGTGACAGTGAAAAAGTTCTAGATCTACTGGGAACATCTGTCAATATTTACCTCAGGAATGTTGGTACAAAATTATGAAAAGACTTCAAACCACTGAAATCACACCTCAATTACTTTTAGCCTTAACCTCTATGAATTATACATTTTTCAAATGCAAGACAAGCATAAGCTAGGATAATGACTGACACAAATGTGTTAGCTAGCTAGCATACTGTCAGTCACTTTTTATACACATTATGAAGAGAACATGACAGTGGAATTGAGCTAGGATTATCTGTAGCATTAACATTTACCTCAGATTTGTTGGTAAATTATTGAGAATAAGTGAAAAGATCTGAAATGACACTTTAAATAAATTTAGCATCAATGATTAACTCAGTCTTAGTGCTTTTGATGTTGGAAGGAGAACTATAAACCTTTTAGAAGGATAAGCTAGCTAACATCTAAAGCCAGCTAACTCTTTTTTCATCTTAGCAGTTAATTTTTTAATGATTTTCAGTGCAAAAAAAAAAAAAAAAAAGTAATAACCATGAATGTGTGTAAATTACTGAGCTAGCTGATTCTAGGTAGCAAGCTGCTAACTGAATCCTAAGTGAGAAAGTCTTGTAAGTGTCAGTATTGTTGTAAAGTACAATAAAAATGCAGATAATTTAACCTCTTTGTAGTAAGTTAATGAGGATAAAACTAAAAATATTCTGTAAACAGACATTAATAATTATCTCACAATGGGAATTTCAGGTATATTTAACTTTGTACATATTTTTGCAAAATATAGTTTTGCTAATATTGTATTGTAATATTGTAGTTCGGGCCACATTAACCATCTACCCAGAAGGAAATTAGCATTATAACCAGATACAAACTCCACCTAATAGTAAGACGTTTATTATTAAGACATTAATGCAGAACTTACCCAGCATGCCTTTCTCTGCATTAGACATGCACATATCCTTTTCAGCACTGGGAAGAGCCAACGCCACGACGAAACACTCGACGCTGTCGGCCATCAGCGCCAAGCCGAGCACTACAAATAGACTCCACTGGAAGCGTCCATGTCCACAGTCCTCTATGATCTCCTCGTACTGCTCTGGCAGTCCATCGTCTTCTTCCTGATCGGCACGAACTCTGACCTTTGACCTTGCTGTTTTGACATCATCTGGGTGAGGGATGCCCTGGTACTCGCCCTCATACATCTGGTCGTCCTCATCGTGACCCTCAGTGACATCACTTGCTGCGTCTTCGTCCTCCTGGTATTCAGCCTGGTAACCATCACCATGGTGATAGGTGTTTTGATAAGGGTCGGCCATTTTTAAAAAAAATTACAGCAATGCAAGTGCAACCCTGGAGACACCAGAAGCAGAGGACAACAGGTGTGTTTTTCCTGATGGAGAGGAAGTGTAAAAGGTGTCAAAGTCTCACTATCTCAGACAGTCCACATGGCTGCAGGACAACATATTGATCCTGTTAGAGAAGGAAAAAAAAATATCACTTACAATTAAGGTTTTAGATTATAATTTAAATAGATTTCACAGTGGCATTGATGATCTCTTTCATATCCTTAACAAAGAGAAAAAATATTTTCTGTTATAAAAAAAAAGAATCAATAACAAGGTGATGAAATGGACCTGAGTAAGTGCTACTACTCTGTAATATGAGATGTCCTCTTGGGATTATACTCAGATCACAGATTATTGTAGTTTAAATTCTTCAGACTGTTTCCAGATTACTGAACCTGAACCCCTCATGTTGGTAAATGTAATTAATTTTTTATCTATAGCCACCTGCCAGGGAAAAAGTGACTTATGTTAGGTGTGTGTTTGTGTGGAAAAATGTACCACTTGCACACTTGCTGCTGCAAAATTGATTACAGAATTGATTTGAGACGTGTATATGTATATAAATAGCCGCTGCTCCTAACGGATAAAAGGTTGATGTGCGATAAGTAATGGTTTGATAGTGATATTCCTCCATGTGAGTCATTTCCACACCTCCCTCTGTCATCCTGCAGAACGACACACACTTCAAGCCTATTTGAAAATATAATAAGCCTGAGAAAATTATTGAAAGAGATAAAAAGCAGGGAGACTAAAATTTGTTCATCCATCTACAGTATATTTCTCTATCTCTTTTTTTCCCCCTCAAGGTCTTAAATAATGTTCCGTTCAGTACAACATGGAATTTGGGATTTTCAGACTTTTCCACAGTGGCAGTAAACTCACATTGAACTTTCATTTATTTGGCTTGTGTGCAGATATAAAAAAAAGCTCAGATATATTTTAAATTGCCTTCAGGAGATTTATTTGGTTTGTGTTTGAGTATTTTGTGTTTAGTGAATGTTATGAAATGGATGCAGATTGTTTCTTTTCCTTTAGGTGATCCTGTTAGGGCTCCTTGCAGCAGATGATATCAGCTGAATATTTAAATCTGGCACAGGTTTGTCATGCACCTCTCTCCATTTTTACAGGGGCTTGGGCCTGCACTGAGAGCACACTAACTTCTGAAAATGTTGTCATGGTTTTCCTTGTTTTTGTTCCTGTTTTTTGGGGTGTTTGTGAAACTTATATTAGTTAGTGTTCTGGACTTTGTTTTCAAGCATGCTTTACGCCTTACACATGCATGACTGGTTACACGTAAAATCATGTGCTTGAAGCTTGATTGTTTCACCTGTTTTTTGATATCTGAGACCCCGACAATCACACCCACATGTCCATGTTGAACGTTCCATTCCAGAGTTATCCCCATGTGTTTCCTGTTATGCTGCACCTCACTCTTCTGGAAAGGCTGATGTTGGAGCGTGACTGTGGGGATTTATGTTTACCCACACACTCTACAGGGGCATTAGTAAGGTTGGGTGCTGATGTTGGGATGTTGATGAGGCTCCAGTTCCAGTACATCCCCAAGCTGATGGTTCAATGGAGCTGAGGTTAGTCAGCTCCATTGAACCATGGTATGTACATGTTTGTAGTGGGTGTGATGGTTAGGGGTGCACATACTTTCGGCCATATACTGTATCTACTGTGTCTCATCACTAATTGTGCATGAATATTTAGATCTTCTTTCTATGCTTATCAGATTAAGAGATGACTCATGCAGTTATGACGCTATGAGCTTTCAACACTACAGCAGTAGTGAGGTGGGGCTAAGTGGAAGGTAAAACTGCAGACATAATTACATCATGATTCGGATGATGTCGCATAAAAAGTGAAATTTGTGTTTCATATTACAGATATTTGTTATCTCCTCTAGACATATTATTTTATTTTAGAAATAAAAATAAAAGAACTTCTGTATTTTTGATTATACCTTATAACCTTACATTTGATTAGAGGTAATATTTTAATGTTACTATAGTAACGGAGGTGTTACTAGCTACACTCTAAAAAATGCTGGGTTGTTTTTGTAAACACATCGTTGGGTGGTTTATGCTGGGTCAAAATTCTGGGTTATTTCGGGTACTTTAAACACATTGTTGTGTTGCTCTATGTTGGGTCAAATGAGATGTAGTGGGTCATTTACAAATGAACACCTGGTTGGGTTATTATTATTATTTTTTTTAAATAAATTTAGTCCTGTCCAATTCTTTTTCCCCGATTTTCTCCCCAATCTAATCGTGTAGCCAATTCCTCCCCGTCACTAGGAGGCTCCCACATTAAGGCTACTACTACCACTCAGTCGGGAGCGCGAAAGCTATCCCGTGTTTCCTCCGAACCACGTGACGCGAGGGCTTTACCACTGCGCCACTCCTAGGCACTCTGGTTGGGTTATTTTGACCCAACAATTGGTTTGTTCTTTATTCTCTGGCTTCTCCAAACGGCAGCCTGCAAAATGTTTGAAATATTACTGTTTTTGTAGTTTTAAGAGTTGTTTAAGCGAGAATGTATGTGTGTACAGCTCAAAACATCAATCGGTTATTTAGGATAGCGTCTATTTAAAAAATTGCCCAACGATTTCGGAGATTTGAGCTCCAGGCAGACATTAAAGGTGCCCTGCGCTCATGTAGCTGGCCAAAACAGCCTCACCTTAGAAAGAACTTTTGAAAACTACCGCTGGCTGTGATGTCTCTGCAGTGGTTAAAACGGCGGATTTATTTAATTTTGTGTATTTCGAAAAGGCAATCTTTGGTATAATACGGTTATAGTAGTATAATACAGTGGATTATAAGCATAATTTGTTCCGGGAGCGGGCTCTTACACAGTTACCCTTCCTCCACTCTATTCACACACGTGCACGCGCAAACAACGGAAACACTGTTTTATCGTAAAAATAAACAAAAAATCTCTCTAATGACACTCGATTGAGGGACACACTAATGGAATCACTGCTGTAAAGTAAAAATAAAACAAATTAACCTGCACTTTACCTTTGAAAAGAATCATGACAGAGCAGTGTTTCTGTGTAGAGCAGAGAGAAAGAGTGTGTGTGTGTACATGTGTGTGTGTGAAGGCGAAAGTAGGAGGGGTCTGTGTGTGTGTGTGTGTGTAATGAGAGTAAGTGTAATGTCCAGTAAGAGACGTGCACTAAGACCCAGCAGGGGGGACGATTACCCACAATTCTGCAGCACAAGAGAGAGAAAAAACGTTGGCTCAGTTGTGATCATATGACGTCAAAACAAGAAGCGCATGCGTGATACATGATACTCTGTACTTGTAAACCAAGACTTGTTCGTTTTCCAAGTCAAAATTTATAAAAAATCTTTGCTCGTCTTGCGGAACACTCGCAAACCGCGTTACTCGTAATCCGAGGTTTCACTGTATATCGCGGCTGTGTGACACATCCTGTACGTTGCGTTTGCAATATACCCAGTGTCCTCATACCCTCAAGTGTGCACTTCCAAGTCAAGTCTGTTCTTTGCGTTCTTGGAATTGAGACACAGCATGACGAACTTTCTGGATTCTTCGCTCCTGAAGCGAGGGGCACGCCACTTAAAGCTGGGAGTATTTTATGGTAAGTTAATATGAATTTTTGCCTAAATTTTAAATGCTGTAGTTGCGGTAGCGGCAAGCTAGTTTCCATGTTTATTCACTTTTCCACCTTTTAAGTCGCACTTTGATATGGGGCTGTGTGGAGTTCATGTTTTTATATTCTATGCCAATAGTCGGCTGTACTGTATTTTATGAGAAAAGTGCGTTTGTAGCACAAACATATGAAAAAACATTAATTTACTAAATGTAATCTTAAATGTAATTTAGGTAATTTACTTGTAATCTTCATTAAAGCTGTGTGTGAAAAGTTTGTTGGCATATTTGATAATATTTTAAGGTTGTCAGAAGAAGCAATTGGGGTGTGTTTAATGACTTAATATGTCTTCTGTTTCTGTATGTTATTTTCACCCAGCAGTTGGTTTATTCTTTGACGAACTTTCTGGATTCTTCACCTCTGACTGGGTCATACTCAGAGCACTCAGTATTTTATGGTAAGTTAATGTAAATTTTTACTTATTTTTTAGTAAGTTGTGGTAGGAGCAAGCATTTTTTATTATTTAAAAAATGAGAATGCGTCATTGTTTAAAACAAGCTTTTTCTTCATCCTTATGAAATATTTATTATAAGTTGTAAATTCATCACTTAAATATCATATTCATCTGGGGTTTGTTGAGAATTTGAAAAGGGGTGAATGTTTGGTGTGAAATCCAGATGGAGCGCCGTATCCTGTTAACCCTAACACGTTAAATAGTGAGGTGAATTAGTCAGAAATATACACTAAATTCATGTTCACATTATGTATGTTTGTGTATTGACAAGAGAAAAAATGTTTTGCATTAAATACATATGTAGCTGAATGTCCTTAACAAAAATGCTTGACGTAAATGTTAGTTACAGTATATTGCATCACTAAGTGATGGTGTGTAATCCATAGGTGGGGACCAGCATGATGGGAATGATATCTGCAAAGTATGGAGATGACTGGAGCATTGATCCATGTTTTGTGCCTTGGGGATGAGACAAGAGGACCTGACAGTCCTTTCACATTGGTGGAGGCGATGCTATTGATACAGACTCTTTGGTGGAGGCCGTTGATGTTTGTTTTAAGGTTTTTTTTTTTATCTTTGATGTTAACACAAAGCAGTGTCTTCTCACCTGCAAGTTTCTCCAGAATACTGTAGATCAGATTGATGGACACGAGTAGTGATCTGTTAAATTTTTGAGGACAACAGTTTTTTCACCTCACATTTAATTAATAATTTTTTAAAAAAGTTTTATTGTTTTTGTTTTTAATGTCATCATGAAGAAAATTAATTAGTAATAGTTAAATAATTAATAGTTAAAATATTAAGATGGGGAATGTTTGTCATGTGGGCATTATAAGATTTGTATTGAAGACTTCTACAGTATATAAAAAGTCTTTAAACATTGTATTAAGTGCAGATTTACAGGGGCCTCTCATTTTTATTGTTTTACAGAGTGTTTATGTTACATTTATTTTATATTTAACAAATGGTCACCTTGGGATTATCTGATTTTGTCTGAAATTTTTGTCAAAATTGAGTTATTCACATTTTCTTATTCTGTGACAATCTATTTACATTATGTGAAGTTGTGTACATTTTGCATCTTTTTTGAAAAAAAAAAAAAAATCAAATGAAATGTGTCAACCCAGCAAGAGTGTTTTTTTTTTTTTTTTTACCCACTGGTTGGGTCAAATAAAATAACCCAGCACTTTAACATTTAACCCAGCTAAAATATCAATTTAACCCACTGGTTGGGTCAGATGAATAACCCAGAATTCTGGGTTAAATGGTTAAACTCAGCACTTGGGTCAAAACAATCCAGCGCATGTTCTGTCCAATATTGACCCAGCGGCTGGGTTATGGTTGGGTTGTTTTTTAACCCAGCAGTATTTAGAGTGTAGCTACTGAATATTCTTGAGTTGACTTAAGACATGCTTCCTTTAGCTGTTGTTATTTAAAATAATTTTTTCATTTGTGAAGGTCCTATTAATGACACAGTCTATGATGCTGAAAGTTTGAAACATGAAACTTTCTTGTTGCTCTTTTTTCTTTGTGCAGTGTTGCATTTTCTCACCGTGTTCAATAACAAAGACAGATGAAAGTCAGGACTATGTGTGTGTGTGTGTGTGTGTGAGAGAGAGAGAGACCTCCTGGACTATTGATTACACAAAACCCTGTGGTGAGTTTTTGATTAATTAGCAAGGATTTAGAATTAAAGGGCATGTATTATGCCAAATATACTTTTTTGTCCTATTTAGACAACGGATCTCCAGTGTGTCTGGACAAACTAAAACTGTAAATAGTTTGTCACCTAAAGTGATGTCATATAAGAACAGCCCCTCTCCCGGCTTGTTGCTCAGCTCTGCTGGAGCAGAAGCTCATTTGTATAGACACTGAATTGGAAAAATTGGAGCAATTTTCTGTCCAATGGTGCGTGTTTCTGACAAAAATCTCACATCGAGGTCTTTGATGATGAGTTGAAACTGTTTGTCATATAATGCATAAAATAACACGCTCTGATCTGAAGCTAGGACTGTTAAATATTAGATCTCTCGCATCTAAAACAGTTATAGTTAATGAAATTATCACAGACCAGGAGTTTGATATATTATGAAAACTGAAAACCTGAAACCTGGATTAAAGAGAACGAGTATGTTCTGTTCTCCTGGATACAGCTACATACACCAGCCTCGGCTAACTGGTAGAGGAGGAGGCGTCGCAGTTATTTACAACGAT
>JAOVVA010000052.1:4552758-4556239 GCA_028565275.1 Leiocassis micropogon | reverse complement strand
ACACACACGCACGCACACACGCACACACGCACGCTGTAGGTCAGAGGTCACTCCTGTGTTTGATGTTGGGAACGTCAAGGGGGCTGTGTGTGTATTTATAGGCCTTCCTGGAGATCTCATGTGGTCTCACACACACACACACACACACACACACACACACACACACACACACACTCACACGGAAAGAACCGAGGTTTATGCTCCAAACTTGATTCATGAATCATGAACACACTTTAAGGCACTAGAGGGTGCTAATCACTCACAGGGAATGTGTGTGTGTGTGTGTGTGTGTGTGAGATTCAGTTCGACCGTTTTATTGTTGTGGATTTGTTTTCATGGTTACCTTCATTTAAGCTCTCACTAATACATCATTGTGGTTTTAAATCCAGATGTTGCAGATGTTAATGTGCTAGTCAGTGTGTTTTTAAACAACATAAACCTCGGTTCTTTCCGTGTGTGTGTGTGTGTGTGTGTGTGTGTGTGTTGTCCCCAGCTCATGACCGTGATGAGACGGTTCGGGTCACGCTGTGCCAGGCGCGCCCCGGCGGTTCCGTCGACCCGGTGGCGGAGGAGCGCTTCCAGTTCGTGCAGGATCTGGCTCTGGACATGGCTCAGTTCCTGATCAGCGCGGCGTCTCACAGGGACGGCCTGGAGGGGGCGCTGCTGCTCGACGACTCGCACATCCCTGTACAGGAGTGCGAGAGGTTGGACGAGACGCTAACGCTAGCGCTAAAGCATCTTCCATTACCGCCTGGGTGGAGTGTACTGGGATCCGACATCAACACACACACCCCCACAGGTATACACACGCACGCACCCACAAGTACACACTGCTACACACACACACACACACACACACACACACACACACACACACACTCTGCAGAGCTCCAGCGTGGTGTATGATGTCTGAGTGGTGAGTTTACACTCGGGTCGGTACAGACATGTAAAAAGGACAGAAAGCAGAGAATGTTTTTTCCTCCTGTCTGTATTTCTACATGCAGACTAGAGACCTGTCTGGACGTCTAGACGTGACTAAAAAGTGTTTTTCGTTTTGTATAAATAAATAATTAATAAAATAAAAGGAGTCACGCTGAAGATTCACCTAAAATAACGTTGTTTATTCAGTTCGTTCATTAGATTATTGTTTCCCTGCATATCACGTTCTCCTGTTGATTTCTGGTTTTAGCCACAAGGTGGCAGACTGTGGCCAGGTTTTATTTACTTGTGTTGGGAGAGCAGAGTGTGTGTGTGTGTGTTTATGCTCTTTAAAACACTGTAGGACACGTGACTGTGGCTCTGTGTGTTTTATTCATGAGCACTCAGACTGTCACTCCATAAACACTCAGCTCGGTGTAGCAGAACATGAAACAGGACGTGGTGTGTGTGTGTGTGTGTGTGTTTTGATGTGTTCAGGTGTGTGTTTGTTGAGTGGCTGTAACCTGCCTGGGGTTTGGGGTTAAACATCACATGACATGATGCGACGTGTCATTAGTTTTCTTCATTAGCTTTACTGAACTATTTAGTCTCTGTGTGTAAACTTTAATCTCTCACACACACACACACACACACACACACACACACTGTGGGCCTGTCTGCCTGCCTGCCTGCCTGTCTGCCTGCCTATAATTCTGTCCACTTATCTGTCTATGTTTTTCTTTTTTCTCTACTTGTCTGTGTGTTTGTCTGACAAGTTGTATGTCTTTCATTCCATCTGTCTAATTAACATTCCTTATAAAGATTCACATTCCTCTCCAGACAATTGTCTCTGTCTGTCTGTCTGACTGTCTGTTAAAGTGTCTGCCTGCTTGTGTATCGAACCGTCTGCCTGGTATTCTGTCCTGCTGTGTGTCTGACCGTGTTAAACTGGCTGCCTTCCCATCTATCCAGCTATTTGTCCGTCTGTCCAGATGTTCATCTGTGTGTCTATTTTACTCTCTTTCTGGCTGTCTAACTTTTTGTCTGGCCGTCCGTCCAGGGTGTGGGTGGGGTCATCTACTTGGCTTGTTGTCTGTTTGTCTTTCTGGCTTCTGATTATCTGTTCAGCTGTCTGTCTCACTGTCTGTCTCACTGTCCGTCTGTCTGTCAATTTTATCCTCTGTCTGTTTTGTGTTCATCCAGCTTTCTGTCTAGCCATCTATGCATCTGTCTGTCTGATCATCAGCTCAATCGTCTGTGTCTGGTTGTCTGTCCAAATGTCTCTCTGCTCAGGGATCTGTCTCTCCCTACAGTTTGCTTTAACTGTCTGCCTGTCCAACTGTCTTTTTGTCCACCCCAGTGTCTCTCTGTATCCAACTGCTCTTCTGCTTCAACCGGCTGCCTGTCTGTGTTTCTGTCTCTCTGCCCTACCTGTATGTCTGTGTATCTTTCTATCTGTTTGTCTATTCTGTCTGTCTCTGTCTGTCTCTCAGTGATATGTTTCACTTCTGCAGAAAAACATCAGGCTGAACTAGTCTCGGTTTGAGGACGCTCTCTGTCCTTTCACTCGTCCTAAAATAAACATTTTCTTTTTGGTGACGTGTGACGGATTGATTTCGCGACCCTCGCCAGGGTTAAAGAGCCGGAGCTCAAAGACTCGTCTCTTCTTTTCCCTCTGATTGGTGGAGCCGGGATGTTCAGAGGGAGAGTGGGAGGAGTTTAGTCAGCAGAGTCCCTGTGTTATCAGGCGTGTTGCTCTCTGTGTGTGTGTGTGTGTGTGTGTGTGTGTGTGTGTTTACACCAGCTGTTCTCGCTGAGTGTGGATTACTGGCGAAGGCACCGAGTCGCATCGAGGACGTTCACGCTAAGAGGTGCAGTAACGTCGTTCTGTTAATCCTCACCTTAACTAACGCTAACTAGCGGTGATTACAGTAACAGCTGCGATAGCGGGAGCTATATAAATAGTCTAATTAATATTAGCAACAGAGGTAATATATGTGTGTGTGTATTATCAGGGCTTTGGAACTATTTGAGGAGCTGCATGGTTGTTGATTTCTCCTGAACGAGAGTCCCGGAGTTCCTGGACGGGTTCCTGCTCGTTCTGCGCAGACGTACACGCTAACGAAGCTCGGTTATTTTCTTTCTTTTAATTGATTTTACTCTTGACATCTTTCTAAATTGTGTTTTCATCCTTTTGAGCGTTTTGTTTCAGTATTGCCGTCGTCACTGACCTGCTGCTAGAGCCATGTAAATGTCTAACCTTTTCTGTGTCCTAAGTCCGGACGTACAGGTTTGTGTTTAAACATCATTAATATTTAGTTCAGCTCGCTCCTGCAGACAGAAATACAGACTTTGGAACAGGAGCTAAAAAGGCGTTTAGCGCCGTGCCAGGGGAACGTAAACTGGCTCCGCTTCCTGGGTTTCTAAAAAGGTCCTGAAATTAATCCCTATAAAAATAAAAAAGGGGTTTATTTGTGTCTTGAAAATTCTTAAAATGTTTTTCTTTCAAAATTTCTGTGAAGCGGAAGAAAATACGTTCCTTAAAAAAAGATCTACAGATTAA
>JAOVVA010000052.1:4540258-4547758 GCA_028565275.1 Leiocassis micropogon | reverse complement strand
CAGACCCAACATGGCTCCAGGACCGGTCCACAACGTACGTCTCGAACCGTCTCAGGTTCTCACGACCACAGCTGACCAAGCTGACCCTCCGCCAGAAACGGTGTCCGAACAGGTGAGTTCAGATTCCGTAAAAGAACCTCCATCTTGTGATGTCACTGATGCACCAGGACAATCTGACAGATTAGTGCTTGATGAAGGTGCTGAAGAAATCCAAGTTGATCAGACCTTAGTACCTGAAACGGAGCAAAATTTCTTAACAGCATCAGAAAATGATCTCCAACCTATCATTTCTCCAGAAATATCAGAAGAAACTTCACAAACAATTACTGTGGCTCATTGTGGAGGTCAGGAACCTTCTCAGGAGCATAGTGAACCACAATCTGATGCCATAGACTCTGACATCATGGATACCATGGACCAGAACCAAAATCCAGTAAGATCACAGAGTCCAATCACAAGTTTGGTTTTGAACCAAATTTTAACAGATCCTCAAGGATTTATGGTGTTCGATTCATTCCTTGAACAAAGTGTATTAGAAACAAAGCCTGAACGCGAACCACTATCATTTCAAACACCTCCAGAGTCACCCTGTGAGTTTTTTTCAATAGATGGTTTAATCAGACCATGCGTTTCCGTTGAATCACCATGCTCAGCTTCTCTGGAACTTGGTCAACCTGCAGGTTCAAGAGAGACCATGGAGGAGGCTGAGAAGTTGGAAACCGATCTGCTTGAGATGTGTGAAGGTTCTAAAAAGTCACCTGTGACAATACTGTGTGGTTCTTTTTCCAAACTCACAATCGAGGGAAGTCCCCATGATCCCCAGCTTCACCGCTCAACCTCAGACACCACAGAGAGAACAGCAACAAGTGCACTTGCTGGAGATACTGAAAGCTCCACTGCTCATCCTTCAGAGATGCAGGAGACCAAGGAGGAGGTTATGAAGTTAGAATCAAAGCTCTTTGAGAATTGCGAGCGATCAGAACCATCACAGGTAGTATCTGAGGAGAACCTAACAGAAACAGCATTGACTACACACGATGTAGGTTCTAAAGCATCAAATGACAAGGATGTTCAGGAGGCATGCATGATGATGCCTGCAAAACTTGTTGAGACCCCAGAAATTTCATTGCCACCGTGTAACCCATCATCTCAGTCTCCTTCTGTGTCTGAGAACATTACTGACCCTCATTCTGTGAAGAGCGACACAACATCTGAAGACCCAAAGTCTGAGCTCAACACCTCAACGTTTGTAGAAACATCTCCGGGCTCACATGTTGAAGTAAGCACCTTTAAGGAAAACATCCTCCAAAAATTAGACGCCATGACCTTTGAGGAGAGTGTTAGTGGAACATCTCTTGAGCTTCATCATAATCTCGTCACTTCCTCTGAGGAGACAATTGTAGAAACATCTCTTGAGCCACTTCCTGAGGTTAAAATCCCTGAGGAAAACATTCAAGATCAACAAGCTGAGGCGATGATCTTAAATGAGTGTGTAAGTGGAACATCTTTGGCTCTCATTCATTATTCCTCTTCCATTGTGGAAACAACTGGAGGCGTGTCTCTTCCTCCACTTCCTGAGGTTAACAGCCTTGAAGACAGCATCCAACAAACTGAGAAGAGCACAAATGACCCTCATGACCCCAAACATGAGGGCATGGCCTCTGAAGAGAGCATTAGAGGAACTCTTGACTTACATCAAGATCTGACAATCAGAGACAAATCTTTTGACCCACTTCCTGAGGTTAGCAGCTCGGAAGAAAATGTTCTACACCAACCACTTGAGGCATTAGAGGAGAGCGTTAGAGGAACATCTCGTGACCTTAATCATGACCTCCTCATGCCCTTTGAGGAAACAATCAGAATAACGTCACTTGGCCCATGTTCTGAGGGAAATCTGAGTTCTGAGGAAAATCTTCTAGATCAGCAGCTTGAGGCCACGGCGTGTGAGAGGAGTGAGAATGGAACGTCTCAAGACCACAAACCCGAGGTTCTGACATCAGAGACAGGCATTCAAGACCTACAACATGAAGAAACAACTCTTGATCATCAGCCTGTGGACACAACCTTGGAGGAGAGCATCAGAGAAACACCTGATCACAACCAATTTCAGGAGACCACCAGTGAGAAAAGTCTCGGGATATGTCTGGAACCTGAGGATACGCGTCTTCCTGAAGCTCCAGTTTGTACTGAAACTGGAATTCTGGACGCCCATGTTTCTGTTAACGATTCAGGTTTGGCTTTGGAGAACATTTCCACTTCTGTCTCTGACCAGCCAATGGATCTGAGCTCCGTGATGGATCAGGATAGTGGCACGGGCTTAGAGATGGATGCCAGCTCTCCCGTAGAAACGGATAGTGGTTTAATCCAGGACCTGTCGAGTGCTAGAGTTTGTCTGGATAAGGAGCACAGTCACACGGAGGAGGAACATGGAGAGGAACCAAAGAAGGAACAAGTAGCAGGTGAGAAGACATTTGATATTAGTTCTATATAAGTAGGTAGACATTTAATTGTGTCCATTTATTTTGTGTCCCGGTTCTTTTTAGTCGTCTCTCTTCTCCTCGTTCACCTTCACCTCAATGCCGTTGCGTCTCAGAATAGCTCCGGTTTGTCATTTAAAACAAAGCACAAAGAACAAAGCTCTGGAGTGGAGACGTGGACGCTGCGCAGGCGGAAAGCTCTTATCACACTCGCTCAGACGCGGCCGTAAAAAATAAAAAAAGAGCATTGTTTATTCGTAATTTATTTCTATTTTCAGTCCAGACGTCCCTGATTTCATCACTCCAGTAGAAGGTCGAGTCCCCCAGCGCTGGTCGGTTTCTATGGAAACGGTTTAATACTGTAGCTGTGATGCAGATGGTAGTTGAGTCTGTCAGCTGACGGAAACTGTAGAAATACCTGCAAACTCCTGAGTGTCTAACCAGAGCACATCACTGACCGTCCAGGGGGCGTTACAGAGATTAGTCTAATTATTGTTTTTATTATTTTGTAGCTGCATTTTTGTTGCGTGTGCTCCTTTATCATCACAACCCTCTGCTCCGTTGGGGTGGATCACATCACACAATACAGAACTTTTATTAATATCTTACGTTTACCTTTAAAGACGTGTTCAGCTTATCGTATAGTTCTTTTTATCTGTACAAGAAATAAGAGACATGAAATGCTTCTTGCGAGTGTAACTATAAAATATAAAAGCAAGACATTAAGAACCGTTTTTGTTTAGAGACATGCAAGATACACAGAATATTCATTTATGCAAAGTTATGCAAAATGCATAAAAAACAATCCCTCAATCTGCTGCCCTGTGTGACCTCAAGTCTGATTTTAAAGTCTATAAAAGAGACTTAATTTTTATTTTAAATCTTGCTTTTAGTCGCAGAATCTCTCAATGTTTATTTGTATCTCGCTCTCCTCAGCAACAACGGTCATAACCAGCAGCAGTCATGTGACCATTCGGGGAAATATTAACGAGACTTCCTCTTTTAAACCATGTCACGTTATTTCATGTTATTATGTCATGCTGAAATTTTAATAATCATTCATCAGAAAACATTCATTACGACTCTCTGAGGTCGTACGGAGCGGAGTACGTCTTCAACTCGGCCATTATTAGACATTTAACTTCACGCTTATTATAATTATAGATAACGCTGCACGATTAATCGTACAAAAATTTAAATCATGATCCGGACCTGTGTGATTATTTATTATTTATTTATGAGGAATTTATGTAGTTTGTCAATAATTTAAGTACTTGTTTATATTTTTAAAATAATTTTAAGGTGATAAATAAATATCAGCAAACATCCTCTTAATGAGATCATTTGTCCACTTATTTATTAGCTGTTGACCTCAATAAATACAACTGAATACCAAACTGGTAGATTTAATAGTTACATGTCGCAGTTTACATCACAATCATGACGTCACAATAATCACAATGAGGTCTTTTTTTTCATCAAATCGTGCAGCTTTGTATATTTGTTTCCGCAGTTTTCTTCACCTGCACACTGATACAGAGTATAGTTTAGTGAAATAAATAATAAATTAATTAATAATAATAATAATAATAATAATAATAAAGAAATACAAAGTCACAAACAGTTTAAGCTAAACAGAATGAAATGAAATACACAGAATATTGAGAATGATTTTTGATATGAGATGCATCATATTTTCAGTGATGTGTATATAACATAATAAATTATTTTGTATTTTTTTATTTTAAAATATTTTTGTGTGGTTAAATTAAAAATAAATATGTAGCACCGGCAAAGAGGAAAATTAAAATCTAAACACGAATGCATTTAAAAAAATTAAGTATCACAACTTAAACATTTCATGATATCACAGAGAAGTGAGTTGTAACTTACTGTAACTGTATTGTAATTTATTATTTATCATTAATCTGACACTCTCATCACATCTCATGGTCACGCCCACTCTCGGACCGCTCCGATCTTTATAATCAATCTAAGCTAATTGAGCAAGCTAGGCTAGTCAGGTAGCTGAGATGGTGAGAGCGTCGTCATGGTTACAGTGTTTTTGTGGGGTTTATCAGATCGGAGAGTTTACTTAAAATAAACAGAGGGTAAAAGCAGCATGACTCGACACTACAGTCTCACGCAGAGGTAATATTACAGCTTTGGCTCCGCCCACTAGCTAACGAGGGGGAGATCACGAATGAACGAACAAACAAACAAACAAGCAAGAAAAAGTCAATAAATAAATACAATTATTGTCCAAACATGCACTTGATTTGTTTGTTTTTTCAGACAAAGCGACCAGTTCTGATTTTATTTTATTTTATTTTAAATTCACTTTATGAATATAATTTTTTTTAGTTTAATTAGTAATTTTATTTTATTTTTTTTAATTTTATTTATTGATGTATTTTTACTGATCTAAACAATTTAGACTCAAATTGTTCATGAACAATTTCTCAAAGAAAATGATTAATTTACACAGAACAACTGCAGCGTGTATGAATCCAGCCAGTGTGTTGTGTTTAATTACTCACTCGGGAGAAATAATCACAAAAAAATACATATTGGATGATGTAATGTTTTTTCCTTTGATGTAGCAGAAATGCACTTTTCCATCTTTATGTAAGATCAGTTAGCAGTAGATTTGTGTCTCTCAGGAGTGAGACTGGCGCTGATGTTCACTAACAGATCGGACCTTTAGCCTCCGGTTCCGCGGCGTCTGATCCCGAGTCCTGACCCGTCAGAGTGACGTACCGTGAGGAGTGATGAGGGAAAATCTAATGCACACGATTCAACAACAAGTGTATATTAGTGGCTGGTTTATTTCATGCACCGTGTGCTGCGTGTGCGTGTGCGTGTGCGTGTGTGTGTGTTTAGGTGTGGGTTTGATTGTCACGGTTTCACTTTGATTAAATGAGCACATATTGTTCATATAAAGTTAATAAATCACGCAGACATCGCCACGGCGGTCTGATGTAAGTAGTGTGTGTGTGTTTGTGTGAGTGTGTGTGTGTTTGTGTGAGTGTGTGTGGAATGCGACTGTAGTGAGCCTGAAAACTTCCTGAAACCGAGCTGAAGAGGAACCAGAGAACGGGAAAGAGGAAGTGTGTCGCGTTCGCATGAGGAGCAAAACAAGCTTAGCATCACACACTCGTGTATGAGCAGCAATCTGTGTGTGTGTGTGTGTGTGTGTGTGTGTGTTAGAGTCAAACGGAGGGCTGGTGATGATTTTCCTCTAACTGCACCACTCTGGTGTAGTGTTGTATTCCCTCTCTTTCTTTATTTTTATTGATTAAACGTCATGCATGAAGTATTGGAGCGAGCGCATTAATATAAACCTGCGCGAGTGTCACAGAGAATTAATCAACACCTTCTGACCAATCAGAGTGCAGAACCCGGCAGTGATGCTGATATACAGGACGCAGTAGTGTGCAGTGTGGAATCGATGATGATGATGATGATGATGATTAATAAATCGTTCATGCTGTAATGCTTCTTGTAATTTATTTAACAGTTACATGAGAAGGAGTCTCCAGTGCGAGACAATGACAATTGTTAAAAGCGCTATATAAATAAAATTGAATTGAATTGAATTGAACTGTGTAACGGTCAGATGGAAAGCTGTAACTGCTCGTTCTCATTCAAGTCACATGACCACGTATCGGCTACATATCTGATTTAGGACCACGTATGAAAGTGACTCAGGTCCGAACTGAAAAAAACATCAGATTTGTGCGTTCAGACAAAAGTAAAAAAAAATAAAAATCAGATCCGTGTCACTTTAGGGTAAAAAAAACAATCTGATTTAGGCTGGTGATGTGGATTCAGTGTAATTGGGCAGAGACGCTGTGATGAAGAGCACAGACTGATGATCGTCCAAAACATGGTGTCGGTGCTAAAAAGTCTCTCACCTACTGTAGGTGCAGAAGTGAATTCTCAGATAGGATCGTATAACACTATTTTTCATAAAACTTAACGCTTCTTATCTCCTTATCCATGCTTCGTTTTTTTTGTAAATATACATAAACATTTATATTTTTATCAGATCTAAAGAAACAAATCTTTTAACGATCTTAATAGTGATTCAGATGAAACTTGGCCAGTTTAGATTCTACATAAAAAGACATAAACCTGAAGGTGTTTTATTCTAAAATGCTAAATTGTTAAGATATTGCAACATGAACGAGGCATGGTTACGGACACTACAGATGTTTTTGCTTTTTTAAGCTTTTCCCAGAAAACATCTCTTTTTAATTTAAGCAACAGTTTTTACAGGTCATGTGCTTCCCGTAGCTTACACACCCATCTTAGTATCAATACTCATAAAGAAACGTGAATAATTTGTATTTTAAATTATTGTCTAAAACGGCTGAAGTCAGCAACTTAAATATTTGGGGAAGCGAGATCGGTCACTTCCATGTTACATAAACCTTAGACATAGCTTCTTTGGCCACACACATCTTCTGTATTATACGTATAACAATAAAAAATCAGCATCACTACTGTGTTTTGGCCGACAGTGAAAGTGAAGTGAAAGGAAGCTGAACTGATGATACCTGGAGCTGAAATGCAGGTCGTGAAGTTTTCAACAGTGTTAATCTGTCATCAGTCGAAGTTTTTTTTTAGAAGTAAAAAAAAAAATATATATATATTTATAACGTGTTCTGTATAATATTGTTAGAAATCCTTTAGCTTTGACCTTCACATGGCACCGTCTTACGATCTCATGCAGCGTCACGACATTCACTCCTGTCCAGAGTCACAGTCGTTTAAGGCCGAGTTTCTTTATGATGACAGGAGAGTCGAACCGCTCCGTAACGTCTTCTCCAGCTCGTCCTAAAGTCTGTCTCTGTGGTGTCCAGTTCATGTGTGAGAATGATCCCTCATGCTCCCAGAGACGCTCCGTCACCTACACCGAACATGTCCATACCTTCAGGGAAGAAGAAACCCTCCATAGATGTGATACTCTGGTGATTCAGTACATTCAGGTGGTCAGCTGACTTCATTTTATTGCCCC
>JAOVVA010000052.1:4507960-4518146 GCA_028565275.1 Leiocassis micropogon | reverse complement strand
TTAGTGTAATTTGTGATAAATAATTTGTTATTTGTACATTGACAAACCCCTGCAAAATAAATGTGCCATAAAATAATAATTTTTGGGGATTTGTATTAATCGTCTCGACGGCTGTCACGTGCCGGGTTAATTATAATAGTCGGTCGGTGTGTGTTACAGTAACGCGTGTTACGCTACGGTCGGTGTGTGTTACAGTAACGCGCGTTACGCTACAGTCGATGTGTGTTACTGTAAAGTGGCTTATGCTACAGTCGGTGTGTGTTATGTTACGGTCTGTGTGTCTGTTACAGTAACGCGTGTTACGCTACGGTCGATGTGTGTTACAGTAACGCGTGTTACGCTACGGTCGGTGTGTGTTACAGTAACGCGTGTTACGCTACGGTCGGTGTGTGTTACAGTAACGCGTGTTACGCTACGGTCGATGCATGTTACTGTAAAGTGGCTTATGCTACAGTCGGTGTGTGTTATGTTACGGTCTGTGTCTGTACAGTGGAGTCATTGGTTTCATAATCAGTGTGTTACAGCAGATTTAGTTTGTTAGTTATGTAAACTGTGTGTGTGTGTGTGTGTGTGTGTGTTCACAGATGTTCAGGCTCTGCTGCTGTCCGATGTGATTGTGTTCCTGCAAGAAAAAGATCAGAAATACGTTTTCGCCTCACTGGTACGTTCAAAACACAACCGCGCGCGCACACACACACACACACACACACACACACACACACACACACACACACACACACACACACACACAGAAACAGAAGGCTGTGTGTATGTGTGGTGACATGTCTGTGGTGTGGTGCAGGACCAGCGCAGCACGGTGATCTCGCTGCAGAAGCTGATCGTGAGGGAGGTGGCGAATGAGGAGCGCGGCCTGTTCTTCATCACCGCCGGCATCGAGAAGCCTGAGATGGTGGAAGTTCACGCCAGCTCCAAGGATGAGAGGAACACGTGGATGCAGCTCATCCAGAACGCCACCACCTCCATGTGAGAGACACATACACACACACACAAACACACACACAAACACACACACACACTTTTACATACTTTTACACTTAAAACTGATGATGGTTGAAGGCGACATCAGGTGTGATGTTCCGTTGTGTTTCTGCAGAGATAAGGACGATGATGAAGGAATCCCGAGTGAAAACGAAGAAGACAAGAGACTGCAGGAGAGCAAAAATAAAGAAATGAAAGGTTAACACACACACACACACACACACACACACAGTTGTAAATTTATTTTTTTTCATTACAGTTTTAATAATTTATGGGCACGTCCTTGTTTGTGGAAGTTATTAATTGTGTGTGTGTCTGTTCGCACTCCTGCATGTTTGCAGAACAACTGCAAAAGAAGGACGAGCAGATCGTGACTCTGTTAGAAGAAAAAGTGCGTCTGTTCCGCGAGTTGTGCGACTCCGCGAATCAGGACGAGTCGTCTTTCCGTAGCAGAATGATGTTCAGGGCGACGAGTGACGTCACTAAAGGAGAGCCGATCATCAAAGACGCTCTGAAGGAAGGTGAGACTCGGAACAACGTAGCGTGTGTGTGCCCGCGCTTGTGCTCTTGCTACTCTTTGGTATGTTGTGGCAAGATCTGGCCACTAGGGGTGCTGTTTACGAGTGTTCTGACCTCCTTTGGGTTTATTTTTTCTTATGTTTGATGTTATGTGTTTGTATTTATATTAATATATGTGTATGTGTGTGTGCACGCAGTTGAGACGTTGCAGGAGCTTGTGAACAGCGGTGTGATGGGACAGCAGGTGTGTGTGGGAGCGGAGGACTCGAGTGTGTGTGCAGGGTCTGTGAGTTTACCGCGCAGAGCTGAGACGTTCGGGGGCTTCGACTGCCACCAGATAAACATCTCAAAGAGTAAGAGACACTACCTGTGTGTGTGTGTGTGTGTGTGTGTGTGTGTGTGTGTGTGTGTGTGTGTGTGTGTGTCCACACGTGTAACTGCTTCTTTTTGATCTTCACACTTGCAGATGGAGACCGTGAGGAAGCAGATGATCTGCGGAGAACTGAGTCAGACAGTGTTCTGAAGAAGGTGTGTGTGTGTTTAAAAATAAACACACACTGTTACAGAAATGTAGATATAGAATAATTTAATATGTAAATTTTTTATGATTAAATTATTAGCATATTTAAAATTATGTTCATGTCATTACCGTTTTTTTTGTGATATTGTAATACCTTGTCTCATCCACAGGGGGGCACCGCAAACCTGCTGCTCTTACACAAGAGGAACAGTGAGGTGTGTGTGTGTGTGTGTTTGTGTGTGTGTGTGTGTGTGTTTGTAGAGATGAAAGCTGACTGGTCATCACTTTTATGGCACCGTCATTACCCGCTCCGTAGATCAATCACAACCTGTCTCTCTCTCTCTCTCTCCCTGTCTCTCTGTCTCACAGCAGGTTCTCCAGAGCGTCACTCGTCTTCATGACCTACTAAACACCTTACAGGTGAGTCATTTCTCTCTGTGTCCCTCTTTACTCCCTGTTTCTGTCCCCCTCACTGTGTCTCGCCCCCTCTGATGAGGATGGGTGGAGGAACATCAGCTTTTTTCAGCCTTCACAGAAAGTCGAGACGCTGCTGTGCGTTTTCGCCCCTTTAGGAACCAGGTGCGGTTCTCCTCCAACTGACCGCCAGGGAATTTAGTTCTCTTGATGAGCTCCTCAGTGGAACCGTTGATGTTTTGCAGAGAGCGGTCCTCGTGAAGCTAACACCCATCTCTTTAGTTTTGTCCACGTTCAGAGACAGGTTATTGGTTCTGCACCAGTCCGTCTCTGTACGCTGATGAGACCCACCACGGTCGTGTCATCGGTGAACTTGATGATGTGGTTTCGAGCTGTGTGTGTTGGTTCACTGGCGGGGGTCAACAAAGTGAACAGCAGTGGACCGAGCACACAACCCTGGGGGGTACCAGTGCTCAGCGTGATGGTGGTACTGGAGAGGCTGTTTCTGATCCAGACTAACTTAGTCAGGAAATCCAGGATCTGCTGCAGATGGAGGTGTTCAGTCTTAGCAGGCTCAGGAATGATTAGCGAGCACGGTGGGTCTCGATTTGCCTCATGATGATCCCCGTCAGTATAGAGGGTGTGAGTGAGACAGAACGGTAATCTTTAAGTCAGGACGCAGGGGAAATGATGATGGCCTCAGAGCACTTCAGAAGACAGCAGAGCTCAGGGAGATGTCTGTGAGAACATCTACAGGCAGGTCTTCACGTCCTCTGAGAACGGTGCCTAGTCTACAAGTCCACAAGTTTTCAGCTGGGGTGACATGCAGTACTTGTGCACAGAATAATAACTGTCTGTCTGTCCGTCTGTCTGTTCCTCAGGCTGTGGTGGTGCAGCAGGACACCTTCATCGAGGAGCAGCGTCAGGCCCTGAGCTCGCCATCCCACCGTCACCCTTCCATCTCATCCGCGTCCTCCGTCTCGTCCTTGTCCTCATGCTCATCCCGACCGAGCTCCCTGATGGAGCAGGAGAAGCAGCGGCAGGAGGAGAAGATCCGTGAGGAGGAGAGGAGGAGGAGAGAGGAGGACGACAGGAGGAGGAGAGAGGAGGAGGACGAGATGAGGAGGCGCGAGGAGGATCTGGCGCTGAAGGAGGGGAGACTCGTCGCCGTAGAGGAGGAGATGCAGAGGAGACGCGAGGCGCTGCAGCGGGAGCAGGAGGAGCTCAGCAGCAGGAAGGAGGAGTACCAGAGGGAACTGCTGAGACTCCGGGACGACCAGAGGAGGCTGGACAGGGAAAGAGAACAGCTACGCACACACACACCGCAACAACACATGGAGGTATATACACACACACACACACACACACACACACACACGCGCACACGTCTATACACAGTATCCCTGTAGGCGTGTCTCTGTGTGTCTCAGCAGGACTGGGTGGAACCGAGACCGCGCTCCTCCTCCACCGCCTCAGAAGACTCGCTGAAGCTCCTGAGCTCCACCGAGGCGAGTGAAAGCATGGAGATCTTCTCTCGCGCAGACTCCAAACGCAGAGCCAAGACCCTGATCCCGTTCTCTTCTGGCTCCGGACAGAAGGGCGGCGCTGCCGAGCAGCACGGACAGATCCCCACCCGCCTGCTGCAGCTCGCCAAACCCAAAGACAAGAAGGAGAAGAAGAAGAAAAAAGGAAAAGGAGGCCAGCAGAACCAGGCTACAGGTATAAACACACACACACACACTTAAACACACACACGCTTATTTACACACTCTTTTTCTGTAAAGATCTGTAAAGATATTACGTGTGTGTGTGTGTGTGTGTAAGTATGCGCGCGTGTGTGTGTGTAAGTGTGCGCATACGCGTAAGTGTGTGCGCGCGCGCGCGTGTGTGTGTGTGTGTGTAAATAAGTGTGTGCGTGTGAAAATAGTTTTGTGTGTGTGTAAATGTGTAAATAAATAAGTGTGTAAATAAAGGTGTGTAGATATGTGTGCGTGTGTGTGTAATAGTGTTTGTGTGTGTGTGTGTGTGTGTGTGTGTGTGTGAGACAGAAGCCGTAGGTGCCGAGGCGTCCGAGTCCTCAGTGAATAAAGACGTTTACTTCTGCTGATCTCACGCACTGATGTTCCTCCTCCGCCTTCCCACAATGCCGTGCGGCTCGGCTCAGAGACTCACAGGTCCGGGGGTTTCAGCACCGAGGAGAGTTCTCCACTCCTACTTTTCTTTCTTTACACACACACACACACACATATAGACTCACACACTGGTGTAATTCTGCACCTGTGATTTTCGGGGTGTGTGTTGAGGAGCTCAGCACACATCGCCGTCGGCACTTTTTATTTTTACTTTTATTTTTTACTCTTTTTATTTAAAAACACTTTTGAGAAGAGCTTTTGTTTCAGCGAGCGTGAGGAGGAGGAGGAGGAGGAGATTTACAGCCGCTGGAACTTTGGAAGAAAAATCCCTTTTTACTGAAGGATCTTAAACAAACTGATGAGGTTCTGCAGCACACGCGAGAACTTCTTAAACGTTCCAGCCATCCCCCCCCCCCCCTTTAAAAATAAAACAATCATCGCGCGGAGTCGCTTTGTTCTCATCATGATTATTAATCCTGATTTATTCTTTTCTCTTTCTCTCTCCTGCACGTCAAGCATTCGATTAAAATAACTTTCTCAACAAGCTCAGCTTTATAAAGTGGCAAATCAGTTTATTTGAAAACAAAAGTCACACATGAAAAAAAAAATGATCGTCTGATAATCAGACCGTCTCATTTTTAAGAGCTTTATCTTAACGCTATGCTAATTAGCTCTGTCGTTCAGGTGAGCGCAATGCATGATGGGAAATTGAGAAAATAGCAATAAAATTCATGTGTATCATGTTTAAAAAAAGTTGTAACATGTAACATTTTTTACAAATTGGCCACGCCCACAAGCGAAAAATCATTTTACAATTGAATAAATTCAAATTCAATTAAACAAACAAAACAAAAAAGTAAATGTTATTCTTTATTTTATTTCTGTAAAATAAAAATACTTTTTTTTTTCTTTTTGGACAATGATGGCTTTAATCTCACAACATGCACAGAGAGAAAAATGCTACTGGCTTGAGAGGGGACTTTTAGTTTTAGTTTTTTAAATGCATTAAGAATTACAATGTGACCGGGTGCCGTTGTATATTTTAAAAAAAAAAAAAAAAATTTTTCGTTTTTTTTTTATTTTTATTTTGTGTAATTTAACTTCTCGGTCATGACTGAACGTTAGTAAAAGTCCCACTGAAGAGACATCACGTTTATTTGCGGCTAATCCGCTCCCGTAGAGTTTATTTTATTTTATTAATTTCTTCTTCTTTTTTTTAGCACTTTATATAAAGTCAGAACGATCCGGCTTTAATCCGAGACAATCAGTTTGATTATCGTTTGTACCATACGAATGTTGTGGAGCCGAACAGAAAGCTGGATCTGGTTTTAGGATAAGCGACTGATGAAGGATTGGAACGTGATATGGAACGTGACGTGATGAAGGAGTCCTCGCCTGCAGGACGGGCGTTTCCCTTATTAACCTCGTGAGGAGGAAAAGCAAGAGGAAATGAAATGAAGCAGAGTTTTACAGTTTTTTTTCATTATTTTTTTTAATAAGGATCAGAGCTCAGTTTTATTACAGTTCAGATGAATCCGACACGGACGCGTCTCAAACCACTGTCCTTCATCCGAGCTCGCCAGGCGGGCGGCTCACTTTACTGTGGAACTCAAGGATGGCGAGGGGATTCTGACGGTACGCGGACGCTTGCGAATATTTTGATTCGTTTAAATTTTTCTTTTTATTTCTTTCAGCTAGTATTTTCCTTCAAGTGTTTGATTCGTTTAACGTTGTGGAACATCCGTGTACGTTATAGCAGCTTTCCTTTTGTTCAAAAGAAAAAATCTATCATGTTTCTGAGAATCCGCCTAGAAGCGTAACTGTGACTGGAGACTCCTTCCCAGTCAGTATTAAGATAATTATTTTCAGCAGCTGTAAAAAAAAAAAAGATTTTATTAGCTATGAGTAAGAGTTCTGTTTCTGGTGTTATATGTTGTGATGTCATTCACTCGCGGCTGATTGGCTAAAATTAACACGATCGTCCAGACGAGCTCATGTGCCTTAGTTTTGTGTCAAAGTTTCTAACGAATCAAATTTGCAAGTGGACTCGTACCTCACCATCACATGCTAACTATGTTTGATTTTTTACATTTTTATTATAATTTTTTTTTTACAAAAGCTACCATCAGATCATCGGCCGCGTCCTCGTTAGCTTCTCTATCAAGTAGACTCGATTTGATTCAAGCGCCTGGGTTTTGTTTTTTCTCGCCGTGGGCTCTGCACCTGATATTTTCGTTTGACCACTAGAGGGCGCCGCTTATGTGCTGCAAATGGGTGGCAAAGAGACACGATCAGTGCTGTTTGTTCTTAATAATGCGCTTTAGCAAGATGATAAAATATGCAACAAGCAAACTGATGCACAACAAAAACTACTAAGAGGAGAAGAAACTGTCAGTCATGCACATGAACAACAACGACGACGACAAAAGTTCTGTTCGGTTTTCTGTTCATCAGTTGAGCACAATGTTTGCGTTCTTTATTGCATTTTTTTATTTTAGGGATCAGCGATTTATTTAATTAAAAATGACATTTATTCAGTACTAATGCACACGAGTGTGAGCTGAGACTCGTTTCTGTGTGTGTGTGTGTGTGTGTGTGTGTGTGTGTGTGTGTGTGTGTTGAGTTTCACATGATGACCGCAGTGCACTTACCGTAACCTGCAGGTGCTAACGTTGTCTTCAGCTTTAGAGATGAACAGATGAGGTACCGTTTGCTTTGTGTACAGAAGAAGGGCTACAGTCGTGTAAATACTGTAATGTACAAACTGTTAAAGTATTAATTGTGGATTTTGTTTTTGTTTCATTTTGTGATTTTTTTTTGTTTTTTTTTTTGGATCAAGCTTTTTGTAACGGGCTTTATTTATCACTATATGGATATACAACAAAAAAAGAAAAGAAAAAAAAAACAGGTTTAATAAATGGTGGTTGTACACTACAGTGTGTTTTGTGTATTTATTGTAGCCGAGACGATTAACATTAAACTCCTCGTTTATTTGTCTGATTATTTATCTGGTTTAGAAGTAGTTTATTAGATCCACATCTCTCTCTCCCTAAGTTTACTCTCTCGTGTCCATCAGTCTTCCTGTCTCTGTTTTCAACTGTCAACTTTCTCCCCTGTCTCATCTCTGTCTAGCGTAGGTCTCTCTCTCTCTCTCTCTCTCTCTCTCTCCCTGTGTATTGTAGAGTCCTTGACTGATTCTCCTGCATTGCAATTGGAAATCGATATACAGACAAACAGAGTCATACACAGAGTGATGGACACACACACACACACACACACACACACACACACACACACATACACACACATCAATAGGACAGGCAGAGAAACAGACAGACAGACGGATGGATGGACTGATGAATTGACGAGCAGACAGACGTAGAGCAGGAGGCATTAAGCCGTCTCAAGCAGAGCAGAAAGACGAGCCAAAGCCTCACTGCTGGATACTGAGACTCTGTCTCTCTGTCTGTCTCTCTCTCACTCTCTCTCTCTCTCTCACTCTCTCTGTCTCACTCTCTCTCTCTCTGTGTCTCACTCACTGTCTGTCTCTCTCTCACTCTCTCTCTCTCTGTCTCTCTCTCTGTCTGTCTCTCTCTTTCCCCAAATGAATGTGCTGCAGTGTGACCTTTTCTCCTGGGCAGGGTTGCCAGATCTCTGACAGATCCTCCCGAATGAGAAATGAGGATGCGCACAAGTACTTTGTTTTCTCTCTTCACGCACACACACAGGAGGCTCAGCTGCGATAGGAGGAAATCTTAGGTGTGTGTGTGTGAGAGAGAGAGATACAGTTCTCTCCTATTCACACTTGATCTGCTGCACTTAAATAAACTAATAAATTAGAAGCAGGAGGGACGACAGAACGGCAGACAGAAATCCAGCTAAAGCAGATGGAGGGGTGGAGGAGCAGACAGACGTCCGTACGGGTGGAGTGAGAACCAGTTAGATGGACAGAGTGATGAAGTGAGAGACGATAGACAGGTGGGATAATGTACGCAGGCAAACAGACAGGTGGGGAGACAAGTAGGCAGACAGACAGTCAAGTAAGCCGGTAGGGAGACAGACATGTGGAGACAAAAAAAAACAGGTGAGCTGATGGGTAGGTAGACAGGCAGAGGTGGACAGACAGACATGTGAGCAGTCACATAAGCAAGCAGACAGACAGCTGGGGAGAGACAGATCATTATTCAGCCAGGTGGAGGAATTAATGAACACAGGTGTGTGTGTGTGTGTGTGTCTGTCCCCCCCATCATCACTCCTAGTGGAGTTCCTCTCTGCAGGTGTGTGTGTGTGAGAGAGAGAGAGAGAGACATCTCTGTAGGTGGTGATGGCAGCAGAGAGGACAGGAGGAGGAAGACGTCCTTGCCCCATCTTTCCTTCCTCCATCTGTTGTTCCCCTCGAGGAAAAGTTCCATTTCTCACCTGCTGATTCTCTCCATCCTCTCCTCTTCTGCTTACTCATTATCTTCCTTTTCCTCTCCATCTCTTTCTCTCCTCATTCTTTCATTCTCTTTCTGTTGTTTTTTCCTCTCGTCCTGCTTTATTCTCCTCCCCTCCCCTTCTTCTTCTCACTTTATTCCTCCTTTTTTCTATCCTCCTCCACCTTGTCATATTCTTTACCTTTTTCCTTTCTTCCTCTTCCTGCTCTCCTCTTTCTACTTGCCATCTCTCTCCCTCTCTCCCTCTCTCCCAGGAGGTGTGCTTTTGCTGAATAAGCTGCTGCTTTATCTCTTTTTTTCCCTTCATCATTAATCACACTGTTCAAAGCTCTGTGGTTTAGATCAAAGTGAGTGTGTGTGTGTGTGTGTGTGTGTGTGTGTGTGTGTGTGTGTGTGTGTGTGTGTGTGTGTGTGCGCTACAGGTCTCGTGTAGCAGCTCTCATGCTGCAGTGTTATTTTAGGTCTGATTTTTCTTTCTTCTTGTCTTCCTCTGGTTTATGGAGTGTGTAGAACACGACCTTGTGTGTGTGTGTGATGTAACACGCGCCTCTGATACCTAAATTGTAGTGTACTGTAGTATAGTGCAGTGTATGGTGTAGTGTACTATATTGTGGTGTAGTGTACTGTGTAGTGTACTGCAGTGTATAATATAGTGTACTGTACTGTGTAGTGTACTGCGGTGTAGTGTAGTGTACTGTAGTGTAGTGTGTAGTTTAGTGTACTACAGTGTATAATGTAGTGTACTGTACTGAGGTGTAGTGTACTGTAGTGTAGAGAGTAGTGTACTGTAGTGTATAGTGTAGTGTACTGTACTGTGGTGTAGTGTGTAGTTTAGTGTACTGCAGTGTAGTTTACTGTATTGAGGTGTAGTGTACTGTGGTGTGGTATGGTGTAGTGTACTGTGGTGTGGTATGGTGTAGTGTACTGTAGTGTAGTGTAGTGTACTGTGGTGTGGTGTGGTGTGGTGTGGTGTAGTGTAGTGTACTGTGGTGTGGTGTAGTGTACTGTGGTGTAGTGTAGTGTACTGTGGTGTGGTGTGGTGTGGTGTGGTGTAGTGTAGTGTACTGTGGTGTGGTGTAGTGTACTGTGGTGTAGTGTAGTGTACTGTGGTGTGGTGTGGTGTGGTGTGGTGTAGTGTAGTGTACTGTGGTGTGGTGTAGTGTACT
>JAOVVA010000052.1:4421478-4433375 GCA_028565275.1 Leiocassis micropogon | reverse complement strand
GTTCAACAATCGACAGCGCTCGTTACAGTGAGACGCTTATTGAAGAGCTGAAGACTAAACTTCAGATTAAACACAGAGGACTGATATCCGAGGGCGACGTGATCTCACGTGACGTCCACACACTTCTGCTCCACACTGTCGACACTCTGAGGTGTTAAAGCGTCCTCAGAGCCCAAGTCCCAACTCTCACGCTGGCTAAACACATCCGTACTTACAGATACACACTCACTCTACAGTGTATAAGGACTTAACAAACACTCACATCATGTGAAGAATACACTGTGTGCCATTACCAAGACTTTAAGAATTGATTTCCTGGATTTAGATTTAGTTTAACCCGGTTTATATTGCCTAGCCTTTGCCCGACTTATGACTCTGATCATTGTTTTATTAACATAGCTTTGGAATTATCATTAAACTCCTGATTACCTGCACCTGCACTAGCGCCTGCCTCTGTATCTCTAACAAGTAGCCATATTTTTGATTGATTTTACACCCACAGTACTGCTACTCTAAACCTTCATGACAGATGTGTTAGAGATAATAAAAATATAATTTTTCCTCCACTCCCAGACCCCACTAATAAAGCCTTGGCCCTTATCCATAAATCTTTCGAGATGCCCCTGATCTACAGAATAATTTAGATGAAATATGTCCTGAACAAGTTATCTGCACTCGAAACAATGATTTTGGTCTTGTATAATTTTTAGATATTGATAATAAGTCATTTTTTACAGTCATCTAACATCAGGTGAGGAAGCTAACGGTGCTCGGTGTCACATGCTAAGCAGTGTGAGAGGTTCAGCTTGTTGCCCTACTTCCTGTTTCCTCTTTACTGATGGCAGGGAAAGAGTCGTTCCATTATTAGCTCTGGAATTAGCTTTATGTGTTTACACTGAACATGATTTTCAGGTACATAAGTGTTTTGTCTTCGCTGCTTAAGCTTCAGTATCTGACCTTCAGTATCTTAGTTATAATAATAGTAATAGTTTAAAAACCAACTATATGAAAAATCAGATGAACACCGAGTGCCTACTATTTTGCTAATTATTTGTCAATTGGAAACACAAACCTGGGACTGTAAGCCCCGCCCACAAACCCAGAAACAGTTGTAGAACAGAGCAGCAGTAAAAACTTTGTTAGTCACCTCACTTGGGCATCCCTGTTTGTGTGTGTTTACACGCTGACTGTAAAATACACAACATAAATGTTTCACAAAAATATGTTATTAATTTTAATAACAAGGGTAAAAACAAGAACAAAAAATCATGCAACAAATAATTGTAGTAACAAAAAATGAGAATATAATTTATATTATTAAATATCTAAAGAGAAATAAATTGCAATTTACATAATATTTAGGAAATTATAGAATATATAATAAATGTAAAATAATATTGATTTCATGTATGTTTAAAATGTTATGGGTGAAATTTGTTGATTAAGTAAAAGAAAATCTTTAAGGTCATGCATTTATTCTTTTTTTTAAATTATTATTTAAAAATGTTAGGATTGCTGTACTGTATGTTTCTCACCTTTATGTCTCCTGGACATTTTATCTAACTTCATTTGATTGGATTAAATTAGATTACATTAGTTTATTAGGATGGATTAGATTAGGTTTAATTAGATTAGATTGGATTAGAATATATTAGATTAGATTGCAGTGGATTAGATTGGATAAAAATGAGGTTAGAATAGATATAGTGTAGGTTATATTGGATTGGAATGGATTAGTATAGTTTAGACTGGATTTGATTGTATAAAATTGGGTTGGATTGTATTATGTTGGATTGGATTTGATTAGATTAGTTCATATTGAATTGGATTATACTGTATTATATTCTATTGGATTGGAGTATGTTAGATTAGATTAGGTTAGATTGGGGTGGATTGTATTAGATTAGATTGTAATATATTGGATTGAAAGGGTTGTATTGTATTAGATTTGATTTGATTCAATTGGATTCGATTAGATTGGATTTCATGTGAACTGACAGAGAAAGTAACAGACCAGAACAACACAGAGAGGATGGAAGCGAGACTAAAAGCATCTCACAGAAGCGTAACATGATGCTTTCAACACCACAGCTGCTGGATTTTCTTATCTTTTATCTCCTTGTTCCTTCGTTCTGCTCCACGCTGGAAACGGGAACGCCGCTCCTCAGTGAAGTCGAGCAGAATGTTTCCTCAGAAAGCTGGTCGTGATTAATATCGTTAATGTGCTCATTCTACTACGAGAGAGGCTGCTGAGGGAACGAGTGTTTATAGCTGCTGTAACATAAGTGACAACAGGAACTCAGTCGCTTCACAGAACACACAGAAAAAAAACTTTGTAATTGTAATTTTTATACATGATAAAAACAAAGGATTGTAGTCGTGTATCTTTTATTGACTCACAAATCCTTACCCAAAATAATAACTGACTCAGTGTGTCCCATCCTCCTCCTCCTCCTCCTCCTCCTCCTCCTTCTTCTTCTTCTTTGTTGAAATGCTCTAACGAGATCGTTTGCTCCATGACAGATCGTTCTGAGCGTGAGAGAGCGACCAAACATGACGGAAGTGTCAGAGAAAAATCCCCTCTCTCTCTATCTCTCTCACACACACACACACACACACACACACACACACACACAGACTGCCTGGGTGTTGGATACAACTCAAGCTTTTCCATGAGCCAACGAAACATGAAATTAAATTAGCATGTCTATATGTTTCAGAGGCAACCGAGCTGCGCAGGAATGATGGACTACCTCTCGCTAAAGACTTCCTTCTCAATTCCTCTTTCTCTTTCTTTATAGCTATACACTTTATATACATGTGAATATCTTTAAATATATATATATATATAATGTATTTATCTATTTTATCCGACCAATGAACTGTGAAAAGTGTGTGTGTTTACATGAAGGCCCTGAAACACAGCATCAGTGCAGACACTTCATCACTTCATCCAGCTGCGCTCGAGACTTTCATCACAACAGCCAAGGCTATTAAAAAGGAAAAATAAATTGTCTGTGGATGTCCTTATTTACTCACACAGAGAGCACGCACCAGGGTATTTACTACTTCCTGTGGTGTCTTTAAAAACTTTTTTTTTCTTCAATTGCAACAAATCCTCAGCAGGAAAACTCAAAAACACACTATCTAGTCATGCCAAACCAACAGGTGGCGATATAACCCCAACTGTAAAGATGTGTTGGCCAATCAGAATTAGTTCTCGAAGGGGATGTTACACTCTGACGTCAAATACAGGAGATTTTTCATGCCAGATTCGCCGGATTTCCTGTTCACGAGTCAGAGACATCTTTACCCTGGAAGGAGGTCTGTTTCAGTGATGAATTGTGGACAAAAGGCCAAGAATGCATTAAAAAACCCTCTTATATGTGGACAGGGTCTGAGGTCATAGTTTAGGCTTAATTATGTCATATTCAGGTATCTCGTGTACTTCATCCATCCATCTAGGAACCTCTGTAGCCCAAGTAGGGACCGTGGAGGCCAGTGGTGATCATTGTCAACATTTACACGCTCATTCACACACTTCAGCCAATTTTGTAACAGCGGTTAGCCTAATCTGCATGTCTTTGGACTGTGGGAGAAAACTAGCGAACCCAGAGGAAACCCACCAAGCATGAGGGGAACATGCAAACTCCATGCACACAGACCTAATGCGGGAATCGAACCCAGATCCTGGAGGTGTAAGGCCACAGTGCTAACCACTACGTATCTCAGATATTAATTATGAATAATATCCAGCACTACAGAATAAAAAACCCATGTCTTTCTTTACTCTATCTCAGATGGATGTTGGGATCTGAGTGCCGGAGCGAGGGGTCACAGCATCCATGGTGGCATCGCAACTGGGATTTAACCTCCACTGCACTTTAACTGCTTCCACTCTGTTCAGGTCATGCCTTTTAAAGAAGAATCCTTTTTTTTATGTGCACATGCTTGCAGTGGACTGTAGGATCACCATCTCCATTAACCTAATGACTTGGGAAGTTATATGTGTGTATAGAGAGCGGACTCTGTTTTAAAGCTGACTACAAGCTTTACAATACAAGACTAGTGAGGAAAATACACTGCCTGACCAAAAAATAAATAAATTACACCCTAATATTTCATTGAACCTCCTTTTGCTTCGTTTTTTCTTCGAACCACTCTTTCACAATTTGAGCTCAATGAATCCTGACATTGTTATCTTGGAATAAGGCCGTGCCTTCAGGGAAGAAAAAGCACATTGATCAAAAAAATAACCTGGTGATTCAGTACATTCAGGTGGTCAGCTGACGTCATTTTATTGCCCCATAACGTTACTGAGTCTCGACCTGAGTAACTGATCAACCCCAGATCATAACACTGTCTCCAGAGGCTTATACAGTGGACACTATGCATGATGGGAGCATCGCTTCATGTCCTTCCCTTCTTACCCCGACACGCCCATCACTCTGGAATAGGGTCAGTCTGGACTTTATACTCTCAAACAGAGTTTGCCACGCCCACAGGATATGTTTTATCACATGGTTGTTTAAAAAAATAAGAAGCTCCACACTGCAGCAGGTTAAATAACCGTATGAATCACTGCAGTATTATCCAATGGAAGCCTCTTAAATATTTCTTGCATCCAGGTGTGTACAGTATTTGCCCTAATATTGAGAGCAGTGGAAGATGCATGGGTTCTGTTCTGATGCCCAGAAGGTTGTGTGGTCAAATTACAAAAACCCGACACTTGTACGCTCAGAAAGGATTTTTACACAAAGTATTGATTTTGTGTTTACTTATATACGCATACACAGTTTGATTTATTCATTTCATTAGCTGTATGTAACTAATATCATGTTTTATCTGAATAAGGGAAATGTACATTTTGGTGAGACCATGCGTATAACTATTAACAGACATGGGTACGGAGATTTTAGCTACTGTGAGCATTCTAACTGTCTGTATAAAAATCTATACCTGTGAATCTGGGGGATAAAAAAATAACATACCCAGCAGGTTTGCGGTGTTTTGTTGTCACTTTTACATCATCCCTATAAAACACTTCACAGTCAGAAGAACTTTAGCAAACTGCAGTATGGCTTAGGGGGAGAGGGAGCTAGCACATAAAACACAGTTTTTTTTCCTTTTTTATTTTGTTTGCTTTTCCGATCACGGACAGGAGGGCAGAGTGGAGTACAAATAGCCGAGGCGTGTTTGTATTCTATCAGCACAGTGAGAGAAAGCCGAGCAAAAAGCAGCCTTAAATAAGTAATGGCAGCTTGCTGAAGCTGGGCGTTATAAATGTTTAACCGGTAATACCCGGCAGCAGAAGGAGCAGCTGGTGGACACGCTAGCCCGCTGCAATACACACGCTCTGCTGTTTAAATGGATGTAGAGTACAGTTTTATAGCCGTTATTACACACTCGTCTTGCGCTGCTCAGACTTATCGAATGCACCGTTTCAGCACAATAATCCCTATTGACAGCGCTGTTTGTTTGGTTCACAAAACGTTCTGCAACAGAAGACAAATCTGACAGAACATGTACAAGAGCTTCCGTCAACAGATTTTACAAAGTAATCTAAAAAGATCTTGATACTCATGACGCAGGCGCTCAGCTCTCGAGCATCGTCAAGATTTTCAAAAGAGTTTAGTAGAGATTTTTACAGCGGTACCTCTGCATAATCTGTTCCCGAGGCGAGTTCTTAAAGTGAACTTTCACATTGCGAAATGCATTTTCCCATAAGAAATAGTGTAAATGCAGATAATCCGTTCCAGGGAATAATTGGAAAATATTACCAATTATTACCAACACTGTAATCATATTTTTGCATATTAAAAAAATTTAAACATTTAGAAAAGACATGCAAATGAGGTGAAATATGAAATAAATAGACATTAAACTTCACTTAATTTAAGATTCCTTTTGGCAATTGCTGCTTTGAAAATGACAATTAACTGTGAGTTGCTACTCTCTCAAGACTTCCTCTCCAAATCACGAGGGGAATCCCAGTGACGCAGCGTGGTCAGCTGAGCATGTTTAAAGAGAAGCCACGAATACATCGGGTTGTTTCAATTAGCTCATACTGTAAACTGGTGACGCCAATACAATAACAGTCGCCCCCCCCTCCCCTAGGAATAATGCACATGTCATATGACATCATTTGTAATTAATAATACATTTTTGTGCTTAATGGCTAGTAATAAAACATAAGTGCCACATGAACAGTAATGAAAATAGCTATGTGCTAATAAACTAGTTATAGTATAAAGGTTTATGGTAATTAGCTAGTAATACACATATGTTGTAATTAGGTATTAATAATACATTTTATACATAGACATTTTACTACTACTACTACTACTACTAATAATAATAATACATAACCATGATGTAATTAGCTGTACTGTACATGCATAGTAATTATCCAGTATTGATAAATAGGCATGTGATATAAGCTAGTTATAATGTAGAGGTATGTAAGAAGTAGCTATTTATAAAATATAAATGTGCTGTAATTAATTAGCAATGATAAATACGTATTTGCTAAAAAGTAAGATGTGGTATAATATAGTGTATAATAAGCTAGTAATGATACACATATGCTATAATTAGGCATTAAAAACACAGGTTTGTCATCACTAGCAGGCAATAATAATAATAATAATCATGGATAAGCATTCTGTAATTAGCTGATGTTCATACATATGTAATTACAATCCATACATCTGTAATTAGCTAGTAATGATACATAGGTATTTAATAATAAGCTAGTAATAATACATAATTATGCGGTAACTAGTTAATTATAATACATGTATATGTGGAAATAACACATTTTTGTAAAAACTAGCTTAATTAGCTAGTAATAATATAATGGGTGAATAGTTTTTTTTTTAAATTACCCATGGTTACTAGCTATTTATTATATACACATTAATGACTAGCTCTTTAGCAGCTATTACTAATTACTATAACATATTAGCTACTAATATGGTACGCACCACATAGCATGTTATTGAATATTTCTGTATGTATTTGTGTTACACAGGAATAATTACGTATACAATGTTATGGCATAATGTAATAATTGGAACTGTAAGTTACTAATGTGGAGAAATACATGGAGGTGTACAGTATGTGTATTAGTGCTATGAGTTTATTTCTTAGCATAAAGTACTGCTAGAAATAAAAGTCAAGTTTGTGCTATTTGTACCTGGCATTTTTTCATGTAAGTAAATTAGTACTTTACTACTAATTACTACCGCCCACTACTAATGGGCGGGGCTTAATACAACCTAGCATATGTAGTTTTGTCCTGATCAAATTTTTTGTACAACTCTCTAGAAGTCTCGTTGAATTTTCCAGGATCGTGATGAAGGGAGGAAAGTTTTCTTTCTGAGATTCATCCTCATCTCTCTGCTGCATCGTTGAGATAAACATCCTTATCTCCAACAAAGCGGAAGTGAATCTGCTCTGTAACAGCGTCAGAGAAAGTGTTTGAAACGAGGACTTCATTTTTTGGTCTGTTACACTCCATATGTTATTTGCAGAAGGAGAAAGAGAAAACGGGATGCATCTAGAAGAGGAACTTTAAGGTCAGACTCTGTTATTTTTACTTTCTCACTCTGGGTTTCTCTTCCCTGGTTTCAATTTTCCCTTCTTTTTTTTTTTTGGTCCCAATTTTAAGGTAGTGTTCTGGTTCTATTGGTGTGACTTCCTGGGGCAGTGAGAGCTCAGCAGAGTTCAGGTTCTGCGCTAGTGACATGTAGGGTGTGAGTTTAAATCTCAGCATGTAGATAGACGGAGTCTCAGGTGTAAGTCGATATTGCTAGCATGTAGGACATAGTTTCACAGGAAAGCCTATTTTTAGACAGTAGATATGTAGTTATAATAAAATGATTAACATTTAAGGGCTAAGTGAAATAACATCAAAAAATTATGAATGAATACAATTACCTACAGCTTGTATCATTTTTTTTTACTAATTTTTCTGCAAATATTGAAGTACTTTGTGGTTTTAGTTATTACATTTTATTTACAAATTACATTAAGATTTTACTTTAAGATTTATATTAATAAGATTTTACGTATTGCTATTATGTCAATTTTACTGAAATACATTAAGTTTGTAAACTTACAGTACCTAATTCTATTAGGTTGAGACAGTACCTAATTCTATTAGGTACTGTAGCATTTACGGCATTAGCATTTACAGCTAATGGGGTGGTGATTTTTCCAATATCTTTCTGACTTACAAGTTATTTTTGGTAGATAGCTCCAGCCAGAGAAAGTATCATAAAATGAGTTGAACATAAATATTACCATTATTTATTGTTGTTCCACTTACATATTTTACTTGAGTGAACATTCTGTTATTTAAAGCAATTTAAAAACATTAATAGATTATTTTTTGCATAGCTAGCATTAGCTACCTAACTAGCCTTACATACTAACGTTAGCTAGCAATGAAAGTCGCAAAAATTACACAGACATTTAGTTATATTGCAAATTGTTATTTTCACTTCACTAATCATAAATGTCTATTTCCCCAATAATTTAAGGAAATTGTGTATACTATATTCATGTTAAAAAAAAAAGATAAACTATAAAGCAATTTCTGCCCTGTTTTATGCCTCCTTGTTGCATAATTTTTGGCACACAGTCATTAAATTCCGGATTTTACATGAAAGTGACTGAAAAACAAATCTTAACTGCATCCACGAGTAAATTGGACTTACAGGTTTGACAATTTATTGGAAAATGAGCTCGCAAATGACCTACATTTGCATACTGGAATGTGATTGGCTGTTATGTTTTATGATGCAGCAACAAGTAAACTTATGCACGTTAACTCATGTTTTTCTAGTCAGATAAAAAAAATTCTGATTAATCATAAAATCAAAGTTTAACAGATTTGTTATTTATAATGTTTCTCAAAGAAAAATAAAATCAGTTGACTTCAAAGTCTCTCTCTCTCTCTCTCTCTCTCTCTCTCTCTTTCTCTCTCATGAACTTCCCCGAGGTCATTAGATGAACAGATGTGTGTTAAAGCCTGCAGTGTTTCGGTTTTTCATCTCTCCTGCTGCTTCATTATATCTCATCAACACGGATTCCCCCAGGAACACCTGACACGAGCAAGTGATGCACTTAACAAAGTTATTTCACAGATGTTTAGATTATTAAAGTTTCACGGCCTCAAAAGAAGCCTCGTCTTTCAAAAGAGACCCTCGCCTTTTTGTCTTTTTTGAGTCTTTAGATTTCTCTCCAAAACTTCAACAGTCTTAAGGGGTCACTTTGATATAAAAGACATAGTCTCTGACTTTGCAATAGGTAATTATTTTTCTCCAACAGCAACTCCTCAAGCAGCACGGTGTAGCGGTTAGCACTGTCGCCTTGCACCTCCAGGGTCCAGGTTCAATTCCCGGCCAGGCTCGATTCCTGTCTCTGTGTGCATGGAGTTTGCATGTTCTCCCCGTGCTTTGTGGGTTTCCTCCGGGTACTCCGGTTTCCTCCCACAGTCCAAAGATATGCAGGTTAGGCTAATTGGCGTTCACAAATTGCCCATAATGTGTGAATGTATGTGGGAGTGTGTGTATGTGTGTGTGCCCTGCGATGGCTTGGCACCCTGTCCAGGGTGTACCCCGCCTCGTGCCCTAAGTCTCCTGGGACAGGTCCCGCACCCTGCGACAGGATAAAGGATAAAGCGGTAATGACGATGATTGAGTGAATAAGCAACTCCTCAAGTGTTGTATCTGTCTTATATAATTTACTAACAATTAAAGAATGATGTCATACTTTTTATCTTTTTTGCCAGAATTCACTCATGTTATAGCAGCTACAAACTAAAACCAAAAAAAAAGGACACATCTTTTCATGTTTCTAAGAAACCGCAAAGAAGTCTAAACTCCTGCATCCTGAAGACATCAGAAAATTTTAAATTACAGCTTCACCTCTGACTGTTACACACTGCTGACACTGGAGACTCCTTACACTGATGTTAGGCAACCATGTTACCTACTGCAGAAAAACACATCAAAGATCTATCTATCTATCTATCTATCTATCTATCTATCTATCGATCTATCTATCTATCTATCTATCTATCTATCATGTTTCATTCTATTTGTTGTTATTAGAGCTGCTTGTGTACACGTTGACTGCGTTTGGTGTTTCTGCACGCACTGGATTCAGGGCTGAATAAACCCGATCACTGAACTATCTGGATACCAGGATGTAATTATCCACCTGTAGTCAGATAACCTTTTCGCAAACTGATCTCTGGTCTAATTGAGTTTCAGTCTAATGTTGCAAGGTGTTGACGCATCAAAGTCGTTAGCATTTACGACTAATGGGCTGGTGATTTTTCCAATATCTTTCTGACTTACAAGTTATTTTTGGTAGATAGCTCCAGCCAGAGAAAGTATCATGTAGTGAGGTTTACACTGCAAACTCGTTCTTTTATTCTCTTCTGAAAGCACTTGTGTGTGTGTGTGTGTGTGTGTGTGTGTGTGCTGTTCGTCTTTGTGTAAATCTTTAAAGCCACTCTAAAGCTTATCGTCTCATCTCATGCAGTCACTGAAGCGAATCAGCGTCACATCTCGAATCGATCCTCACGGGGCATCTCACTCTCCGTCTGCCTTCATCTGTCTCTCTCCTGTCTCGCTGCTTTCCTGTCTGTCTCTCCTGGCCATTTGTCTCTCTCTCTCTCTTTCTCTCTCTCTCTCTCTCTCTCAATTAATTTATAAAAAAATCTGTCCACAGCATAGTTTCCACCAGAGATTTAGGTCATCACTCAAAACATGTACAGTAGGAAAAAAAATTAATGTAGGGATGAAAAAAGCTAAATCAGAAAGAAAAAAAGGACAAAGTTATGAACATTTAATGAAAGAAGAAAGGAAGAAAAGCATTGAGGTAAAAAAATAGACATTGTTAAATAAAATAAATAAAAAAGTCTGTTTGTTAGTGAAGAACAAAGGCATGAAAATTTCATCCATAAACAATATTTAAAATAATAATAATAATAATAATAATAATAATAATAATAATAATAATTTAGACCCAACAGCACAAAGCCCTCCCTTTACTTTCTTTTTTTTGTCATTGCCTGCTTTCTTTCCTTCTTTTGTCATATATTTATTTGTTCTCCAATTCCCTCTAATTTTCTAATTTTTACCCTTTTTTCTCTGTTATTTAAATTTATGTTTCTCCTTCTAGCCGCCTTTCCATAAGCCATACATCTATTCCTTTTTCATTTCATTTCTTCATACTGTGAATATATATATATATATATATATATATATATATATATATATAATGGAACCGTGGATTGTGAATCACTCAGCGTTTTGCAAGATGAGCAAAATGTATTAATAAATTTTAACTTAGTAAACGAGCAAGGTCTTGATATACGAGTGCTGTAGTACGTAGTACTGTAGAGCGTCACGTGATCACAACTGAGCCAATGGTTCTCTCGCACTGTGGGATTGTGGGTAATAGTCTTACATGCTCAGTCTCAGTGCACGTGCATCACTATAGTCAACATCCACCTGCGCGTGTACTGTTTACTATAACATTTTTATAATATTATATAATAGTGCGTGTTTGTGCATGTGTGTCTGAAAGTCATCCTACACAATAACCCCCCCGCCTCCTCCTTCGTCATCTTACTTCAAGTTAATTAGTTTTATTTTTACTTTACATTTTGTATGAATTTCTATTTCTGAGTTTCTATTACTTCTTACGGGGACATTCGCTTTGATATACGAGTGTTTTGGATTACACACACGCTTGTCATAACTGTAATATACACAATCCTTCTTTCCTTCTTTTACCATTCATATATACAGTGAGGTCAATAAGTATTTGATCACCCTGTGATTTTGCAAGTTCTCTTACTTAGAAATCATGGAGGG
>JAOVVA010000052.1:4377479-4412733 GCA_028565275.1 Leiocassis micropogon | reverse complement strand
TAATGTATGAAATGTAAAGATCTCATTGAAAGAGCAAGTTCTGACCGATGTACAGATAAAACCTTTATTTTATTTGTACAGATGCCTTCTAGTTTTTATTAGATGAATATGCTGTGTACGTTCTTATGAGAAATGCATTTGAAACGAATATGAAGTGCATCGTTTTGAGCAGAAAGCCGTGAAGGACGCTATGAAGAGATTTATTTCTGAAAAATAAAGATACGGAGGAACGAAGCAGCTCCCGCGGTCTCATTGTGTAAGACAGATTGTGTTTGTCCTCAGGTGGGATTAGAAGTTACTATCCGCTGTTCCCGGATCATCTCAGGACTGTTTATGGATATGTGTGTGTGTGTGTGTGTGTGTATATGTGTGTGTGTGTGTGTGTGTGTGTGCAGTAAGTATATGCTTAGATTAGCATTTTATTAAAGGTTTCGGTACAAAAACTAAAAGCTTACCCTGCATTACCGACCTGCATGCTTGAAGGTAACTTCAAAAGAAAAGAACGAAAGAAAGTAAGAAAGAAGGAAAGTAAGAAGTGCTTAAGGAAGTGAACTGCCCTTGAAACTGTTAATTTACAGTCCCAGAGGTCATTTTGTGGCTCATGAATCTAATAAGATTGTGTGAGAGAGAGAGGGGCATTGTGGGTAATACATAGCTCATTGTTTATGGTACAAGGAGACAGGATGGGAGTTTGGAATGATATGGATGAGGAGGACCACTCAAATGGAAATGGAAGCCGGTTATATGGAGGAGAAAACGACAGGAAGATACACATCCATCTGTCTGTCCGTCCATCCGTTGGTTATATATAACACTTATTCTGTTGTGTCAAAGAAAGCCTGTCTGAATCTCAGGGCACAAAGGTGGTGTACACCCTCCACACACACACATATACACACACACTGGTAAAAAGTGTCAGTCCTTCAGTGTCCGTGGTCAGGTGGGACACGCTGTCGGACCGAGGTGAGTGTGGCAGAAGGTGGGCGAGCTGAGGAGCTGGTGGAGCGCCGACGCTGGTGGGTTTCGAGACGATAGCTGATAACTCTCAGAGCTGAAGCATGCAATGCTCAGCTCAAGCACTTAGCCTGGATTTCTTTATACTAAAAACTAAACTGGATCTACATAATTATATATTTAAACAGACTTTCACCTTAAAGTAAAATATGTAAGTTCAACAAAAAGTAAACAGGTAACTCATGGCAGGTTTCTGCTAAACATAAATAAATACATTTATATTTCTTGTAAAGAAAGTTTTTACATTCATGTAAAAGTTTAATGCTACATGATCACTGAGTGTTATATACTGTACTGTAGATTTTCTTCTCTTCTAATCCCAGTGGGAATCCTGACACCAGATGAATGTTATAATACAGTTGTTATGATGTTGCGATGACGTCCACCATCGGGACAACGTTGTTTATGAAAGTTAGAACGACTGATAAAATGATGCTGAGATGACACTAATGACCCAAAAACACAACGATGCAATTACAACCACAAAACAATGAATTAGTAATAATAATTTTGACAGCAGTCACAGTACCTGTAGTTTCTAACAGGGTTTAGAACTGTGATCGGGGACTGTGACGGACCCAACAGCTGCCCACACACAGCGTGTGTATCTCATGTCACTCATCTCCTAATGCTTTGCTTCATTTCTCTTTCAGACATGTTACCATGAGGTGCGTTTGATTGCTCTACTGTTATATGGTGCTTGTGGCACTCATTATTATGTGCGTACGTTTACTAATGTCAACAGCTTGCCCCCTAGTGGTCCGGTGGTGAACACACAGTGCATTCGTCTCAGTGACCAGCACTTGTGTCTTACTCAGGCCATCGGTTTGGTGTTAATATTGTTTAATTTTATAATTATTCTTGCAACATAATTCTGTTTCTGTTTTAAAAAAACAACTAAATTCCAACACATTGTCTCAATGTCTGTAATGTTGCAAAACTAACATCGCCACAATGTTTTGATAACCAAAAGTTCCTGCTGTGAATTTATATATTTGTTTATGACTCACTCAGTGCAGTGCGCACAGTTATAGCACTAACGTTATGCAAACTGCTCTTAAAGTGTAGAGAGACGTTAATGCTACATGCAGCTACTGTTTTCTGATCCTACTTGTTTAAATCCCGGAGTCCATGAAGCCTTGCAACCGCACCTGGGCCGTGATCAGATGATCAGCTGATTAAATCATTCATTCACTCAATCGTTACATGATTTATTAACATGAAAACAATGAAATGCATAATTATCGCAAATTTTAGGCCAATTAATAACATTAAAATAAATCAAATATCAAATAAAATATTATTGTGTGTGTATAAATAACATTCAGATGTTTTTAAGTAGTTTGTTACTCATCTGTTTTGTTCTAATATGGCTACATTTTCATAACAGGTCACGTTGTTATATTCCAGTTGGAATTTGCATGTCATAGTGGCTCACTTTCATAATTACACGTGACTTTTATCTGCTAACGTCACGCCCTACGCATGCACAGAGACACGCATTCTGATCTGCACGTTATCATTTAAGTTACATGACCGTGTATTGGATGTACAGTACTTCTGATCTAGGACGACCATCAGATTTGTGTGTTTAGACAGCCCTAAAAACATCTGATCTGCGTCACATTGGTGATTTGAGTGAACGTGTTTGAGTTGAATGTTACGGTTTCTCTAGTAACAGCTCACACTCAGGGGTGTGCACAGCTCCACTGTTAATAAACGGACTAACAGATAATCGTTAATTTGGCGAGGTGTTCTTTTGTAGTTTATCAAAACTTTATGGAAGGAGTCTCCAGTGTCAGAGCTTTGTACCAGTCAGAGGTAAAGCTGGAACTTTTTGGTGTTTGCCGTATTGATTCTGAGTTTGTTGAAGTGATTAAAGTGTACAGCTGCTCAAACACTGAAAAGAACAAGGCATAAATTGTTACATAATTATAACTGCAGTAATTTTGCTGTGCTTCTGAGATCGATGTTGTATAAAAGGAATAAAACACTTCAGGAGTGTGTACTCTTTGTGCAATGAAGAACAAATCCACACTGCTTTTTGTTTTCCTCTCGTATTCGTTCCCCCCCGGTGGACCCGCAGCCTGTTTTACATCAGAAACCGTAGCCTCCCTCAGCATATCCCATCTGCTTACAATCACACGCACTCCTGGTATTATTTTTCCCGATATAAAAATGAGGAGCGCCCCCATTGATCAGTCTTTTCGGGAGTTCGCCGGCCTCACCTCCCCACGGACGTCGCACAATCTCTCTGATGAACGTAACACAAGAAACTAAACGGGAGCACGGTAGGAGTCAGTAAACGATCCGATGTCGCTCGGGGACTGCGGGTAGAACAACACGCGGCAATGGAACTTGGAGACAGATGGAGAGGAGAAACCGGAGAGAGAGAGAGAGAGTGAGTGAGAGAGAGAATATCAGCAGAGGTTTTATCGTCTTCCATTTCATAAGAATGGAGGAAGATCGATTGGGAATTAACGATGCTCTGGTAACGTGTGGAGAGAAAAACAAGTGGCCGCTTGAAGGAGTCTAACTTAATTATTGTTGTATTACATTCCTAATTAATGCGCTCTCTCCCATAGGAAACTAATCAATAAAACAGTTAGAGAGAACACTCAAAGCGTGAGTAGGACTCTAAACAACGCTCACTCAGACACACCGCGTCTAATTAGTAATCATATGCTTTGGAAATGTTGTACAGGCGTCTGGAATCACCGCACTCGTCCTCACGTTTAATCAACAAAACAAGCAACATCATTCACGGCTAACGTTAGCATGGGAATCAGAACAAGCGAGTGGTTTTGTTTATCACTAGATTGTGTAAAGCATCAACCTTGTTGCAGCAGGAGGAAGCCACGATATAAAGGAGACCTGTAGCAGGCATTACATTTGAAAAGAACTCACTTAGGGGATAAAAATTTCGATGGTGTAAAATTTCTCAGTTTAAACATTTGTTATGTTCTCTGTGTTCTATTGTGAATAAAATATTGGCTCATGTGATTTGGAAGCCTTTTAGTTTTCATTTTATTCTAATGTTCTAACTTTTTCGGAATTTGGGCTAAAATACAGTACATTCTTAAGTACAGTAATGAAGTACATGAGTACCAGTTACCTTCCAGTTACCTCCCATACATACACACAGCGGTTATGGGAGCGGTTATGGGAGGTATCTGGTACTCATGTCCTTCATTACTGTTCTTAAGAATGTACAGTATTTTATGTGTCCGTTCTTTTCTTAAATAGTCTTTTTCAGGGAACACTTTTTTACTTTTACTTTAAATATCTGTACTTTTACTACATTTCTGCATGGTGTTGCACGACATAACCGCAGTGGTGTGTAGCTTTTGATGCAGGAATTCTGCCGCTTCTGATGATTATGCATAATTGCATGACTTGCTTTTCCTTCAAGACACGCATAATAAAGTAACAGGTGTGGAGTTGGTTGTAACAACAAAAACAGGATGTTCACAGTCAGGAGAGAGAGAGGGATTTAATAAAAGATAATACACTTACCCACCAAGCACGGGGAGAAACTCCATGCACACAGAGACGGGAATCGAACCCGGAGCCTGAAGGTGCAAGGCGACAGTGCTAATCACTACACCACCAGTGTGCTGCCATACACACCCCCACTTACACACTTCATGGAAATTGCTATCCACCCACTTCTGCCTGAGTGAGCTCACAGATGCTCGTGATCGACTAGTGTTGAAGTGCCTGAAAGTGTGACACGGACAATTTTTGCTTACTGGACTCACCGGGATTCAACCTGAGGATCATCGATTATAGTTTATGAACTTTATACGAAAAGTAGATGTCTAATTTAATTGTGATAAACAGTTCTTTATTAGATAATAAAAAAAGCAGTGACTACAATAAATGCTGAAGTATAAGAGAAAAAAACAACATTGTTCTAGAAAGATAATCAGCGAGTAAGTGTGTCAGTATTTTACCATAACAGCGCCACACGCAGCGTTTCATTCCTGTCTTATCATAGCTTTAAAGCTGGTCCTTCCTCCAAGGACGCGACCTGCAGCAAATGTGCCACATTTAGAGAAAGCCACTAAAACCCAGGCGCAAATAGCTCACTTTATAAAATGCCAATGAGCCTGAGGTCGTGCATCTTTAATAAATCCTACAGACGTTATTGCCTCTTCACTAATAGGAAGCATTCTGAACATCTCCAAAACACACTCCCGGGAAATAATGACTGCTGAAATTTCCTCTCCATGTCCTGTTCATCGGACGAGGCGATGTTCTCAACGACTTCACGTTCTTCACCTTTATGAGTGAGGCAGAGAGAAACCTGTGGAGGTCTGTAATGAGACTGAGCGATCTGAGCCGTAATATGAGGAGACAGATGTTTCCTGTAGGCTGAGCAGCTTTTAAAAAACTGTAATGTTTCAAATAGAAAAAAAAAATCAAGCTACGTTCGATTTCACTAATGACGAGCTGGACGAAAATCCTTCTTCACATGTTGCTGATGTTCTGATCGAAGGAATAAACGATATAAAATAATCACTAATGTATTCCTTTTACACTATTCTACTCCTCTCAGTCCTAATTTTACTTTCTCCTGAAGTTAAAAAAAGGGTTTAGGAGTAGACAAAGTGCATTTACTGTAGGTTTTTTTGCGCGTTGTTCATTATTTCATGTGTATTCATAATTAAGTTATTTGATGTTAGCTACTGTATACACCCTAAGTGTGTAATATTATCTACTAATATTAAAACAAAACCGATGTCCTGAGGTGAGACCACTATGCGTTTACCACCAGACCACTAGGGGGCTGTATTGCTGTTGATGTTAGTAAACAAACATACATAACCACAAGCACAACAAACACCATATTACAGTAAAGCAATTTTGGAGCTAAGACGCACCTCATGATAATGTTTCTCAAAGACATCGAAGCATTTGAAACAGCTGTGTGCGTGAATCTGTCGTGTCCCGTCCAGATCTCTGATCAGAATTCCAAACCCGGTTCGAAACTTAAGCGACCATCGAAAAAGTTGTGCAAATAGATATTCATTGCCATAGTTGATCTCCAAATAAAGTTTAGTGTTCAGGTCATTCATTCATGTTGTTATCGTAACGTCATTTTTGAAAGTTAGAAAATACGTAACGTAATATGTAAACTTTATTGCATCCATGAAGCTAAAAAGAAGTGAACATTATGAGCCGATGAAGGTTGTGGTACAGTAGCACCCATGATAATCACTCCGGGTCAAAGTAGATTTAACTTCATATTCTTCACTTCTTCTTAGCTTCACTAAAAAAGACTATATTAATACCTGTTTGGAGTAGAAACAACTTTGCACTGTATAGCAAAGGAATCAAGATTTTATTTAATGGTTGAAGTACAACCATACAAAAATTTCATAACTTGTTTTGGTTTAATTGGGCGTCCCAGAACAATAAATCAAACACACCCTTTTACCAGCACTGTGTTTAAGAAGAAAAGAAAGATCCCTAACATAACGTAGTAACTAATGAAAGGTGGTGGAAAGGAGGCGGGGCTTTAGGTTTTAAGGATATGCTGTACTTGAATAAAGGCTCATTTTTAAACCTCCCACTAGAAAAAAAAAGAAAAAAAAAAAAAGAAATTTCCTTAAACTCAGAATTTCTGTGTAGGAACTCTGGACTGTCTCGTCAAACCATGAGTTCATTCAGGAAGTGACGACATCAACTCATCATGGCTGCTAACAGCATCAGCAGGAAACACATCAGCACTTTTCACTGTATAAACACTTTCACTATCTTTAGATCTAGTTCTTGTGTTTGAACACAAGGGCTCAAAACGTTTACTTTTAAACCTCTTTAATGTCAGAGTTGTCAGAGCACCTACACATCTCTCAGTCGCTCAGTCGGTCTCAGGATTCACATGCTGACCTGCTCATCTGCCGTTTAATTAAAGAATAAAGACGACCTTTTTTAATGTATTTCTGACAGCTGCACGGCTGTCAGATCTGCTGAACAGTAATCAACACCACTGACCAATCACAACCCGGATCTCGACGGCGCCACGGTGTCATTTTTCCGACAGCCGGATCGGTGATGATTATAGATTCTGACTCACCGAGGGAACGAGTGCCAAGTGGTGTTTGTTCTGAGCTGATTTCACTAACAAGCTTTCCTTCTTCACAAACACGGAGAGGTTAATCAGGCGCCGTGGCTTAGCGAATACCTGCAGACGTTCGGCTCCTCCGCCGATCCAGCCCAGCGCGCGAGTTAAGACTGATTAGCAGAGCTGGGATTAGCGAGGGGGGCTAATCCGTTACTGACACTCTGGAGTCGTGTCAGGAGTCACGCTGATGAGGAGTCTGGAGGAATTCTGCTAATTAATTAATAGAGGGGAAAAAAAGAATGACATCAAATTATTATAGCACAAAATAGATAAATACGGAAATACTATTACGACTATATAATAATAATAATAATAATAATAATAATAATAATAATAATAAAATAATAATAATAATTTATCAGCCTGGAGGAAGGGAGACAAAAATAATGGCAGTGTAAAAATTATAGCAGATAAAAAAGCGCATAATAATAATAATAATAATAATAATAATAATAATAATAATAATAATAGAACAGGAATGCTTTCCTTTGTTGTTTAATCACCCCCCTCCCCCTACAAACAAACAAAACCTGCAAGTAATTAGAGGACAATAAAGTAACAAACAAATAAAAAACTCTTGAAGAATATATTGACCTTTAACAAACACATATTTGTTTAAATGAATAAACAAACAAACAAACCAAAAGCATAAATAAATAAATAAATCTTGCAAAGTCTTTATGGATCTCTAATAAACACAAAAACAAACAAACAAATGAACAAATAAATAAATAACTAACATGAAGAAAGTGAGACATGCTTGGCCGTGATGTTTTTAAAGCAATAGAAGCTTTAGTTTAAGTTTTTAGTTTAAGATATCTCAGCGCTGTACATCTGATTTTAAAACACACACACACACACACACACACACACACACACACACACACACTAAAATCATTATTATGTTCTGGACTGCATCCAAACGAATTTACAAAGTGTATCTTTTTCTGTGTGTGTGTGTGTGTGTGTGCGTGTGTGCGTGTGTGTGTGTTTATGAGCTGAATGTTATGTTGTACAGGAATGGTAAATGCTGTTTATCTGCACGGTTTTAACAGCAAATGAATATTTGATAAACTATGAATAAAATAAATCTGTTATATAAAATTTGCTTCTCAGTGTAGTGAGACATTATTTTGAGACATTGTCCTCACACACTAACACCTGTCCCTGAGTCGTACAGACCCCTGAGTGAGACGATCGGCTGTGATGTTAGCCACGCCTCCAAAAACACAGCAGGAGTCCAGAGTGAATTCTTAATGGTAAACCAAATTTTTAAGCACACACACACACACACACACACACACACACACACACACACACACACTGCTTCTGTTTCTAAGCTGGTTCTGGTTCCAAGCAGTCGAGGGGAATAATTCTGATCCTGGTTCCTCATTTTCATGTTTTCATTGCAGTAGCTAACTATTACATTATACAGTATTTTCTTTATTTTATTGTAAAATTAAGTAATAGTTAAGCTTTCTACAATCTCTATCTTTGGGATTAAAAAAAAACTGAACCACTAAGGGTTCTAGGTTTTAAAGAAGGAAACCCTTAAATGTTCTGTGTAGAAGACTCTGTGCATCAGAGTGTTTTCTCATGAGAACTGCTTCCAGCATTTTTAAAAGCAAATTTAAGGTTCATTAGATAACATTTTTACTTGGAACCCTTTATGTTAGAAAAAAATGTGTTGTAGGGTTCCCAGCATAGAACCCTAGAGGAACACTGTTTTGTTAAAATGTATGAAGTAAAGCTGCATCACTTAGGGTTCTTTTTTTTTTATCATTAATGGCCCTTTGAGGATTTTATGTGAATCCATTTTTTAAGGTTCTGTTTAAGTCCTAAGTGTTCTTTAAGGGTTTGTTGGATCATTAAGAGTTCTTTATGTTTTGTTGCATCATACCGGGTTCTTTAGTGGTTTGTTGGACTGTTTTTATCATTATGGGTTTTTCAAGGGGTTGTTGGAGCATTAAGTGCTCTTATCATCCTAACTACGAGATCACTGATATAGAAACGAAAAAAAGATCTGCTGTATGGTTGCACGTTCAACCTTTAGGGTTCTAGATTAAGTTTTCTATACTGTAGGACTGATGTGGATATGCTTTACAGCTGCTAATAAGCACACCACCGCAGAACCGCAGGGATCTTCTGCAACATGAGGGATCTGTTACAGGATGAATGAAGCGGAGTCATGACATGATTTAATCTGAGATCAGCCGGCGTGAGAGGCATGTCGAGTTCTCTTCCTCGAGACGTTCTGACCGTGTCTTAATTAGCGCACAGGAAGCGTTGCGCCGGAATGCTAATGAAGGTTCTATCACAGCGCTGTCTCACTCACACACACAGACAGAAAAAGATTCACAGTCATCAATCACACACAAACACTGTGGCCGAGTCGTCGACTCCCAGTGACCTCATCATCCACCAGCCAATCAGAAACGTGGCAGATGTCGTATTCTAGAGCGATGAGGTCAGACTCATGCTTTTATACACACACACAGCTCTATGTGTGTGTGTGTCTATAGTCATTATCTTATAATATGAGACCAAATGCAGTAAAGAAAAAAAAAAGCAGTAAAAGAAAAAACATGTAAAATTCTTTCATTTTTATTTCTGCATTTTGTTTTTATGTGTTATTTTTTTATGTCTCACTTATCTTGAATTTGCTTCTTGTTACTGTTTCTTCTTTCTTTTCACTTTCATTGGGTTCATTTGGTTACGTTCTTTTAGCGTTATTCTTCTTCGCTTAATTATTATTCGTAATTTCCCCTTTTCTCTTTCCTTGCAATTCCTGTTGGTTTTAACTTAATTTCTCTTCTGTCTGTTTTTTTCCCTTTAAATTTCTTTGATAAGCTTTTTTTCAAGCATTTTAAGGAGTTATATTATAGGAGGCAATTATAGGATCATGTAATATAATTTTATTTTACTTATTTCTTTTCTTATTACTGTTCCATATTTACAGTAGCCTGTTTCTTTACTTCTATTTGTTTCTTTTTTGTCTTTCTTTATCCTTTTATTTATTTGTTCATTTGTTTATGTTTTTTTCTTTTTTCTTGTTAATATTTCCTTTTTTTTTACTACTACTACTACTACTAATAATAATAATAATAATATAACAAATTAATAAAATAAGAATAATTTCCACCTTTCCTCCTTTTTTTTGTTTGGGGATTTCCCTTCATTCTAATTTCTCAATTTATTTATTTTGTTCTATTTTTCTCATTTTTTCCTTTAATTTCTCAGTTCCTTTTCATTTTCTTCCTTCTCCTTTTTCTGAATATAATTCTTTTTCACTGTAATTTTCCTGTTCTCTTTATTATACTTTTTCTTATTTAAATTTAAATTTTTTTGGTTTTCCTCTTTATTTCTATTTTATTTAATTTATTTTGTTTCATTTTTCTTTTGTCTTTCATACCTACTTTATTTATTTTTCTTAATTTTACTCATTCATATATGAAAGAGGGGGGCGAGATTTCCTGCTTTTAAAAAATGTATAGTTTCAGCAAACTTGGTTTCTCTCTTTTCTCAAAAAAGGAAGATTTATATTTTCAAAATCAACAAACAAAACCTTTTGTGAGTATCGTATCGAACGGTTTACTTACCTTTGTTTTTTTACAAGTGTCTTTTCTCTCTCTCTCTCTCTCTCTCTCTCTGTATCTCAGGACACACACACACACACACACACACACACACACACACACATGACGCTTCACAAGCACAGAATAGAGTTTTGGGTTTATTTATAGAATAATTCTACATAAAGGATACACATTTAGTTACAGCCGTGTAGATTATAGATGAGTTAAACAGAACACTCATGGCGTAAACATGAAGGACAAACAGAGGAGCCGAGGATATTATATTTATTATCATTATTATTTTTTATTATTAATACTAAGATTTGTTTTTGTTGCTCTCGACAGACTTCAGGCTTGACGAAAAAGAAAAGTGAAGCGGAATTAGCGCAGAGTTGGCGATCGCACGTCATACGTCTAAACATTATCATTTATTTTCATTTGTTATTATTATCAGGATGTTGATGTCAGACTCGTGCGTACAATCATTTGTGTAAAAGGTAGAAATGAAACATAGAGAAGAGAAGATGGAGAAAGATGAACTAGCTGCACTGAGCCCTTGTGTAAACATGGCCTACATGGGGTAAAGGCTCAACACATTTCCTCAATCCTGTACTGTAGTAATAACAATCATCAAAAGAGACCAGAAGCATCAAGAGTAACACAGAAGACGACGTGAATCAGGGTTAATATCGCCTCGGATTCAGAGATGTACGAAGAGAAAGAGGAACGTCACACTTACGATGCACATGAATATGGATGGAGAATAATAATGCAATTCAGTCACGATCATGGGACACACACACACACATGCACACACACACACAAGCACACACACAGACACACAGGAGGTTGGTATAATGTATCACACATTGTCTCAGTGAACAAGTAAAAGAAAGAAAAAATCATTCATATGTCATGGATAAAAACATCATACGACTTAAATCGAGTCGAATGGAACCCTGGTGTGTTCTGCATCTGTGTGTGGGTTCTTTGGTCGGGTGAGACTTACACGCTTACACTGCAATCACTCTGAGAAAGAGGTTCAACCCTAAATGGACTCTAGTGAAAAAGGGATTTGACTTTAAATCCAATTTTGTGAGAAAACGATTTGACTCTGAGTTGATTGTAGCAATAAAGTGATTTGACTGTGAATTGACTCTTGTGCTAAAGCCATTTAAATCTGAAATCAACTCTAGTACAAAAGTGTTTTAACTCTAAATCAATAATTTTGGGAGAAAGTGATTTGACTCTGAAGTGACTCTAGTGAGGAACTATTTGACCCTGAATCAACTCTAGCAGGAAAGTCATTTGACTCAGAATCGACCCACATGCTGAAATGAATCAAACCTGACACAGAAGTTTTAATAGGTTAATTTAAGCCCCGCCCCTTCATCTAACAAAGTATTTTATTTGTATGTTTTTTTGGTTTAATGACTTAGTTTGAAAGGAAACCAAACCAAACAGGAAATGAATAAAAACTTTTGCTTTGATTCACTTTCAGGAATTGACAGAATATGTATCACCAGAGGAATTCTAACAAATGGAGAAAACATGACGTTTTATTTTATTTCTTTAAAAGATGTTAAAAGAAAAGCTGCAAAAGATAACTCCGCCCCCTGGCTAATCTCAACCGTTACCTTACTGTTTATTTATGCTAGTGTCTTGTCTTTGGACATGATTTTTGTCTTTACGGTTGTAATGACTTTATTTTGTATTCATCAAGATGCTACAAAGGTGGATTCTTTCGCTTAAGAATAAAGTGTCAGCGCCACCACCTGGTGACCTTTATTAACTCTCCGCACTTACTCCCTGCAACTTTCCTCTCGTGATTATCTTTATGTTCTACTATTTTGTACTTTAGTCGATAAAACACTAACCCTACCCATCTAACACTAAACACTAACCCTACCCCCAACGGGACATCGAGGAAAAACCACTAATCATAATGCGAGCCAGATATAAGGTCCATTCACTACTCAGGGATGATGTGATCAAGGATGAGATTTTTTTTTGGTAAAACAATTGATCTGAAAATGCTTTAAATGTCCTACACAACATTCTATTAAAATAGAATAATAATCGCACACAAAGTTTGTAAAAAAAAAAAAAAATCTTTTTGGATTTCCTTTAAAAATTGTACTTGTTTCTTTGAAGAACCTAAAAAGCTGCTTCACACACACACATACACACACAATTGAAACACAATCTTATATTTGTCGTGTCTGTTTTTGAGTGATTTGATGATCATACCATTTAAATTTATTAATTTACAATCATGTGTAAAAGTTAGTACCCCCTCTTCTATTTCTATGTGTTTCTGTGCTAAAACTATAAAAACTCATCTGATCGTAGCAGGTCTCAGTGTCAGGCAAATACAACCTCAGACAAACAACAACTTATAACTTTTTTTTACCGTGCCATTATTCGTTTAACAAAACTGAAGCCAAAATACTAAGTACCCCCTTATTCAGTAGCTTGTAGATCCACCTTTAGTAGCAATAACTTAAAGTAATGGTTTCCTCGATTACCTTATCAGTCTCTCACATGGTTTTGGTCCGCTCTTCTGTACAACATCACTTCAGTTCATTGAGATTTTTGGGCGTTCGCTTATGCACAGCTCTCTAAAGGTCCCCCTACAGCATTTCAGTTGGGTTGAGGTCTGGACTTTGACTCGGTCATTCTAAAGCCCTGATTCTTTTATTTTTCAGCCCTCTGATGTAGAGTTACTGGTGTGCTTCAGATCATTGTCCTGTTGCATGAAGAAATTTTGACTAAACTTCAGCTGTCAGACAGACGGCCCCACATTTGCCTCTAGAATACTTTAGTATACAGGGGAGTTCATGGTCGACTCAACGACTGCAAGGTGCCCAGGTCCTGTATCTGCAAAAACAAGCCCAAATCATCACCCCTCCACCACTGTGGGTAAGAGGTGTTTCTGTTGAAATGCTGTTTGTTTCCTCAAACATGGCGCTGGACATTAAGGATGAACAGCTCCACTTTGGTCTCATCGGACCATAGAACATTATTTCCAGATGACTTGTGTTTTCTTTTCCCGATGCAGTTTTGTGAAACTCATAAAATTGGTTCAAATTTACAAAAAACCTTTACCAATTTTTTTCTTTTAGAAATGTAATTAAAGACCTTAATATCTAAGTTCATGGAATTTATATTTGTTTTTTTTTTCCTTTTTTTTTCTTCTAATTTTCATTGTTTGTTTGCCGCATTAACCTTCAGTAACTCTGGTACAAAAACAAAATAAGCAAAAACATAAAGTTGATTTAAATTTCATTTTTTCTGAAATATTTTAGATTCCAGTGAGTCATCTCATTTGATTCAGGTTCATTGACCCTGACCAATAATTACAATAAAAGGAACATATAGGAAATTACAGTAGTAAGAATAAAAGTGTTACGATGAAGCATTTAAATTAAAAAACATTCATTTAAAATAAGAATATTATAATAAGCCAATATTGTAATAGTTTATAAACTTAAACATGTCATATAGCTTCTTTAAGTATACCTACATTCTGCTTCTCATTATGGCTTTCATAAGACTTACATAGTTTAGTTATATTTCTGGATTCTGTATTAAAATTTTAAACAAACATTTTGTGTATTTAATTAAACATTTCTGGAAAAGTTGTTGTTGAAGGTTGTTTACAGCTCTACTAATTCCACAGGTGGTCATTACCCAGTTAGACTGAAGGCAAAGTGGAGAAACACCACGCTGTAGAAATATCAGCACTAAATTCATCATCAGCAGGTAAAATTTTTAGCGCTAAATTTAAATATGCCCTTTTACTCTGACGAGCCAGAAGCTGTCCATACAGTAGTATTTCCAGATTAAAACTCTTAAAAATGAAAATCAATTTACATTCCATAGCACTGTATATATTTCATCACTGTAACAATAAGAAAAATAAATAGACCAGGGGTGACTCTTAAAACATACAAAACTATGTACAAAAAACTCGGCCTGGTTTACGCTCATTCACAGCATATTCAATTTAAGTCATGCCCATCCATCTTCATAAAAGGAAAAAAGCAGATAAAGCTGGAAAGCATCAAAACTGACGATTAAACAGCAAAATAATAACTCCTGCTACTTTTATAGGGCGCCATTACTTTTGTTTTCATTTGATTTGTTTTAAAATATCCTAATTTATATATATTTTGCCTGAAGTAAATCAGGATAAATATGGTCTTTTTGTATACTTAATGAATAAAATAAAAGTGGGCGGAGCTTGTTTCCACACATTAATCGAATATAAACCTCTGCTCAGGTTGTACGAGGTTTATGAATTCTGTTAGTATTGTTCGAGGCTGTAGTGGCCAGTAAGTGCTTTTAAAACAAAACAATAAACCCTATGAATGCTAACTCCGCCCCCAACACATCCCCATGCGTAATATTTATCGTCTTAACAAATTTAACAAGCAAGAGTGATTAGCGATTAGTGATTTCATGCTAATGACTTCACACTTCATTTATTTTTATTTATTTAGAGGCAGCATTAGCATGCTAGTCCAAAACAGCGCTCACAGTCTCGGGAAAAGAGATGTGAAAAGTTGATTAGCATTGCCTTGGGCTAAAAGTTAGCACGCGAACACATTCCCCTCCGATTGAAAAGGCGCTCTTCTGTTTCGTTTCACAACACTGCGCTTGCTTGATAGAATTCCTTTCCTCCGTTTCGATTCGAAAGCTAATCAGCTTTGCTTTGCCCGATTCCGAGCGAGTTATTATCCTTCCACGCTGTAAATCCTCCACAGATGCAATCTGAAATTCTCCCAAGACATCGGCGAATGCTCAGCTCAGGCATTAAGCAGCTTTTTGAAGGGAAAAAAAAGATTGCATGTTTATTATTTTTTTTATATAAGAAATAGGACAGGCCTTGTTTTCCAAGAAGCACTGAAGTAAACTATTTTATAAAGCTATTGTCCATACTTCTGAAAGGCGGAGCTTTTGTTTAAATTAATTAGACAATCACAACATTCGTATACGGTACAATAATTTAACATTAGCCAAACTAGCAGCTAAGCTAAATGTCTTGCAAACAGAACATTAGAGTAGCTAACTTTTAAAATAACCAATTGATAGGTATTTAGTGATCCTTAGCAAGCTAGCTAACATCAAGCTAGCTAGCATACTGTCCAAAACCAAATTATTTACCTAAGATAGCAAATTAAGATAGCCTCACCTTTGCTAGCATTAGAAGGATTACATTAAAATATAACTTTATAAAAAGACAAATTTTTGCAAGCTAACTAACATTAGGCTAATCAGCCTCTAAACTGAGTCACAGCAACAGGACTACTTTTTGTTCAATCTGAAAATGTCATTGCTTATCCGAGTCGCTTCTTAAACTGAATGAAACGCCAACAAACATCAACTTCATCTGGCGAATGAGAATCTCCATTGAAATTAGGCTAATTTATAAAGTGGTATCAAAACTCTTAAGATTAAAACCAGAAGCTATACATCAATCAATCAAAGCTAAGTCAATCTGGCTAGAAAGCCAAACCTGTAGCCAAGCCATGTTCTTAGCCAAGATTACTAAACCAACCTATTAAACTAACCTAAACTAACTGATGGCTGAAGGCTACTAGCAAGCTAGCGACTGTGTAATGTGCAATTCAAAGCAACCAGGAAGTACATTTTCTAGCAAATCACCTAGCATAATTATTTTAAAATTATAGTTTAAAAGTGGCTTATTTGCTTGTTAGCTAACTAATATAACAAAGCCATACAGTATCTGCAGCCAAGCTAACCTGAGGGTAATTAAAGCCAAAGATCCATCGTGATTAACTCAAAGTGACAATCAGTTAGCATTAACGCACAGCTAACATAGCTAGTCTGTGCCGTTTCTTTAGAATCGATGAGAGGAAAGAAGAAGATGCTACAGATGCCATGCTAACAAGTACACGCTCGTGTACTTATCGACTGAATAAGCTCTTTTTGGTAAAAGGAGCCAGATGATTTGAGACAGGGAGAAGAAAGAAAGATGGATGAGAGAACAAGCTAATCATCACGCAATTTTACAGACAACAGCTGAGGTCACAGCGTGGACTTGGAGAAAGCAATTACGGATGAAATGAGATTTTTTTCGAGTGAAAATAGAATCTCAGTCGCAGCCATTGACTCTATAAAGCCGCAAACGCTTCCTTTTGTTCAGAGGCACATTACTCTGCGCTATAAAGAGACGCAAGTTTAATGTCCATTACACAATAAAGACATAAAGGTCTATACTCTCTCTCTCCCTCTCTCTTACACACACACACACACACACACACACATAAATGATCAACAGAGCTACTGATTTAAACTCTGATTCCTTATAAAGGAAAAATTAACCTTGGTCATGACCAAATGATTCATTAATTTAAATATTCTTTCACTTAAGATGGAGAAATGAATTGGTGTCATGACCAAAAGATTAATTTTATTTAGATACTGACTGACTGAATATTCGACAAGTTAACTTATGTTCTTAACAAAAGATTTGATGATTCAAACACTGATTCGTTAACGAGGGAGAAGTGAATCCTAGTCATGACCAAAAGATTTATTGATTCAAATACTGATTCACTGAATATCAGACATGTGGGTCTTTGTCCTTAGCAAAAGATTTGACGATTCAAACATTGATAAATTTATAAAGGAAAAGTAAATAATGGTCATGACCGAAAGATTCATTAATTTAAATACTGACTCACTGAACTTTAAACAAGTGAATTTTTGTCATTAACAAAAGATTTAATGATTCAAACACTGATTCATTTATAGGGAAGAAATGAACCTTAGTTATGACGGAAAGATTCACTGGTTCGAAACCGCTTCATTTATAAGTAAATCCTGGTCATGAGCAAATGATTCACTTATTTAAATATTGATTCACTTATGACTTCGATGGAGAAATTAATCCAAACACTCATTCACCGAACATTAAACAAGTGAGTCTCTGTAATGAGCAAAATATTTGCTGATTGAAACACTGATTCATTTGTGAGGGAAAAGTGAATCTTGGTCATGACTGAAAGATTCACCATTCAAACACTGATCTACTTATGAAAAAGAGAATCTTGGTCATGACTCAAATTCGTACTAATTCAAATACAGAGTCACTTACTAGGGAGAAACGAATCTTCCTCATGAATGAAAGTGAACATTTCATAAGGCAGTCTTGGTGATGATGGAAAAATTTGTTGATTTAAACACAGTCATGGTTTGACTCACTTAAATGGGAGATATGAACCGTGCTCATGACCAAAAGTTTAACTGATTCAAACATGAATTCAATCACATGAATCTCGGTCACTGATTAAACCAGCGACTCGTGAACTTCTGAGAGGTGAGTTTCCAAACACTAATTCGTTCATGAGGGAAAAGTGAATCACTTAAAGAAATGACTCAGTGATTACCTTCGTGACAGAATCATTAGGAAGGAAAAACATTTTATAGAAATTGGTTCTTGTGATTGGTTCTTGGTTTTTGTTATTCGGAGGAGGACCTTGTGTTCTTGATGGTTTCTTTCCCAGCTCCATCCATGTCACTTTACCTGCTCACTCGCCTTTCAGTAAAAATAACTATCTCGATTTGTATCTGTTACACATACTGCCATCGCCAAGACACTGCACTGGACAGGCACATCACATCAAACCTCTCTCTCTCTTTCTCTCTCTCTCTCGCTCTGTCTCTGGTTAAGGGAGACATCACCGTGCTCCACTGACAGTGCGGCAAATCGCTCCAGGGAGACTTGTCCCTCCTCACCCTTAATGTCACTCTCATTTTCTCCTTTTGTAGGAAAAACACGAATCCAACATCTTTTTTCATCAGATGAGATTTTCTTTTGCAATGTACGACATTACTGCTAACAATCATGATTAGCAAGATTTTTTTTTTTCCCCAGGTGACGTTCTACAGTTTTGATTGGATACTATTACGTATGATAAGAGGCGGGGTTAGTGCATCAATAAGGATCTCATTCAGATCTAATCTGACTCTCATTCTTTACAATTTTGCATTAAAAAAAAGAAGAACATAAGAGCGCTCATCTGACACTCAGGAGCGTACGAATGCAATGAATGAAAAGATTTCCCTTAGCATCTTGACATGCTAATATTGCCTAAATCATAAGATCTGAGTTGTGTCGTGAACAAGATGGATAACGATTTTCAATTTGAGATTTTGATGCTGGAAACGATGATATAAAGGAGGACTGGATTACACAGAGGATTAGCAAAAAAAAAAAAAAGGAAGAAAAAAGATTTATGCCATGTTCATGACAGCTGGGAATTTTTTTCAGGCTCTGTAAGTCGTAACGCTGCGTGCCACGATGTTCCGGTTCTGCGCTCTGGGTCTTCGCGGCGTGATTAAGGTCTTAAAAGACTCATCAATCGTCCGTTGTGGAGAACGCGGGAGGAAATGAGCTCCTCTCACAGTTCGGCTGCCAAAAGACAGCGCTGTGGCACTTTAATCCAGAGGAGTAGTGTATGACCTTCACTGATCCTCTCTCTCTCTCTTTCTCTCTCTCTCTCACACTTCTGCACTCTACCTCGGGGGATTACACTCAAGACCAGCCATCGTATTTAAGGGATATGCGAAAAGCCAAAGCCAGAAACTCATTTCTTTGGTAATTCATCTGAAGGTGAAGTCCATGGCCGTCTTTTTCTCTCTCTCACACTCTCCATCTCTCTTTTTTTCCCTTTTCCTCAACTTTCCCTCTCAGTTGTATCTTTACTACCCCACTCATGAAGAGGATTTATTATGCACCATCAGTAAAACACCATTGAACTTTGAGAGATATCTGCAGCAGAACCCTAGGTTATCTACCCTGAAAGATCAGAACCCAAGCTTCTATCAAGAACATGCAAGAAAGTCAAATCAAAGTCTTGGTAGAAGCATTTATATACTGTATTACAATCAAATTAACAAGTAAACTAACAGTTAAACCTAAGGTTAGAGAGCATAATTCGTTCCAGAAGCGTGCTTGTATATCAAAACAATCGTATATCAAAGAGAATTTCCCCCTTAAGAAAAAATAAAAACTCTAATGATTCATTCCACAACCCAATAATATTCATATAAAAATAATTAATACAAAATGAAAAGTAAAAATAAAACGAATTAACCTGCACTTTACCCTTGAAAAGAATCGTGACTGGTGTTAGACAAGAGCAGAATCAAGAGCTGGGGGGAGGGGGGGGTTAGTGGGATGGGGCTACTGTGTCAGCTGACTTTCACACACTCGCATGCTAAAGAATAGTCACTACACTTGGACACAAAATGGAAAAATAATGCTTTACGCACACAGATGTTGACATTATGAATGACGCAAACACAAGTGCGAGACTGAGCATGGGAGACGATTACCAACAATCCCACAGCGAGGGAGAGAGAAGAACCATTGGCTCAGTAGTGATCATGTGACGCTCGGCAGACAAAGCGAATGTGTACTTCAGTACTCATATATCAAGACCTCGCGCATTTATCAAGTTAAAATTTATTTAAACATTTTGCTTGTCTTGCAAAACACTCGCAGACCGAGTTACTCACAATCCAAGGTTCCACTGTACTCATATATATATATATATATATATATATATATATATATATGTCCTTCCATGGCCGTAAAAATGTGTAGGTACCTAGTGTAGGTTTTATGTAATACAGTATGCAGTATTTTTCTCTTTAAACACTGTAACAAGCCTGAATCATTACCTATCTATAGAAAACTTAATGAACCGTTTCTATTTATATAAAAAAAAAAAAAAAGAATGGTTATAAAAAAAGGAGTGAGAATATGTGAAAATGACTCCAGGGGAACGAGTTCATCACTGTGTTTGAAGCGCCACTGCTTCTCTATACCGAGTGTGAAATTAATTAATTTATTTTTATTATTTTTATAAAATTAAAATAAACAAATTTGAGGCATTGCTCTAACAGGAATAAAGATCACATTAAAGAGAGATAAAGCGAGAGAGACACTAAGAGAAGCACAATGGACTTCACCTTTAGATCAATTACCAAAGAAATGAGATTCTGGCTTCACCTTTTCGCATATTTGTTAAATACGAAGGCGGTCCTGTGTGTGATCCCCCTGAGGTAGAGTGTGTGTGTGTGTGTGTGTGTGTGTGTGTGCTGAAGAAATAGAGAGATAGAGGAAGGATCAGTGAAGGTCTACACAACAATACAGTCCTGGAGTTTTGCTGATGTTAGATTGATGTTAGAGATATTAGTGATGTTAACGAGTGGTGTTCAAGTTAAACCGGGAAATTTCTGGTGATTGAGGGTGTAAAAGTGGCTGACATTTAAAGAAGACTTCAGTCACAGTACAGTGATGAGACTCCTAGCTGCAGTAAAACATCTGAACGGTGCAAACAGAAAGCTGTACGTCAGTGACGATCCCGGCTGAGGTGACTTCAACATTCAGCAAGAGGATTGCCTGATCTTTGAATATCGATGGATAACTTGTCACTAACTTATGAAGAAGGAACGCACCTGTGTGTGAACTGTACACACACTCATTCACCAACACCATTTGCACATCACAGGAACTAGTGAAACACGGGGATAAGTGCATTAGTGTATCAGGGGATTATATAGAGAAATAAACTCTCAGAACTGTGTTCTGTTATTCTGTACAATTAAAAGTCCCGCTTTGACTCGAACACACCTCTTATATGAGAAAAAATAATCATGCTCTGTCCCACTGCTTTGCTTCACCTCACTTTGGGTTTCAAATCATTTTAAACAAAATTTTTTTGGCATTTCACTTGTAAAAGATGTAAAGAATGATGATTTTGATTTTTTTCTGTGCGTCATGGTCATGTCACGCTGAAACGCGGCCATTTAGACATGAACAAGACCACCGATGCTAAACTGCTATCTTTGTGTTAATATTTAGCCGTTTTAGCTAAATTACTACGTTCGTGTCCCTTTCACTTAAAGTCGTGACATTTCTATGATGACGCAACGAAGGCGCAATACGGAGAACACCTGCAGCTCCGGGCCTGAACCTGAAGCACAAGCGAGTGACAACTTATCAAACATAAGCATGTTGCAAGTGTTTGAAAGTCACACACACACACACACACACACTGTTATCCACACTCCCATTCCTGTTCCTGCTTATTCAAAGCCGTGAGAATTATCTCACAAACTACAGGGAAGCTGAAATAAACAAGAAAGAAAACCACATCAGCAAACGTGGCTCTGGTTGTTTTTATCGCATGCTGCGACTTTTCTGATACGAGGCACAAACATGAGGGGAAAAAAAGTGTGAAAATGGTGGACGAGAAAGAAAAACCCCTCTCCTGTGTGTTAAAACGTAAATGGAACGGTTTGTTTTTCTGTAGGCGTGAGGTGGAAAGTAAATCGCTGAGTGTCGATGGGAATTAGCATTTTCACCCAGCAGCATTTAGACTGCGTGCTGTAACTTTCTTTTACGATTGCGTTCGTTTACTCGTGATGCTTGGGGAGTGATCTAGAATGCTAGTCACAGATTAGCAAGCAAGATTTTCGATTTTGTTTTAACACCTAACGGAATTCAGGAAAATTTTATTTCAATTTGCGAATCACCAGTATTACTTTTTATTATATATATATATATATATATATAAAAAAAAAACATTTTTCAGTCCTTCCTTATCGTAGCCATTTCACAATATTCTTTAGCTTTAGTGCAGTTAATCTCAACAAGATTTGCCTACATGACCTGGATTTGTCCATCTTTTGTCTAAATAAATGTGGGTGGAGCTACTCGCTAGAACTCAATTTCAGCTTAGTCTGAAAATGCCATGTGACACACTACATCAAGAACACCTCAACGCAGAACGCTAACATGGCTAATTAGCTGATTTTTTGTGTTTTTGAAGTTAAAGAAAAATTTTCGTGCAATCCGGAACCTAATAATAACAACAATAATAATAATAATAAATTGCAATAATAAAGGAGACAGATATTTGGAAACAGTGGTTAAATTCTGCTAAGTTTAAATGTAAATCTAAAAGGAAACCTAATTTCTTGCTAACCGTATATAGGACCTCTGAAAAGCCCCGCCCCATAATTCAGCTAATAAATCTGCGTTATTTAATTTTACGTACTGCTAGCTAGAGGGTGAAACTCAAATATGATTGACGAAGCACTGACAATTAATTGTAAGCTATCGATGTAAGATAGCATGCAAGGCAATATAAAATTATAACGGGTAACAAAATGCCGTTTAATAATTTTTTAGTTGAGTCACTTAGCTAGCAGGTTAATTAGCATTGTATATGTGTTTTTGCGATATCAAATTACTCTTGCTATGCTAGGACTAGATTCTTATTTTACCCAATAAACCAAGCCAAGCCAACAAGGTACAGGCAGCTCTTTTGTCAACTGATCTGATCTGAAAGTGTTTGGACCCTTTGTGTGTGTGTGTGTGTGTGTGTTTAAGGTTATTGCTTTGTATCATGTAGATGGACAGGGACATTTAGCTCAAGAGCACTTGATGTGAAGTGTTTACACCGATTACACCATGGACTCTAAAAGTATGTGACGTCTGTTACAGATGAAATGACTTTCTCTTTTTCCTAAACCATGATCGGATCGTATACAGTATGTGTGATGTGGAGATCGAGAGTCTGCTTCCTGCCTCTCCAGGTTACAGAGAGCCCCTCTTACCCTGACTCTCAACTCAACAATATGTCTTTTTGTTCTTGCGGCCAGGTTTAGTCTGAGTGTGATAGTCAGATTCAGAGTGCTGCTGAGCAGCGTGCAGCCTTGAGAGAGTCGTGTGAGGAAGGCGTTCAAAATAAACTAATCAAATCCTCCTGTGATGAGCTTTGGGGAAATTTGTCTCTTTGACCAGTAGCATGTAGCTTTATTTCTTGGTCAACTGTCGAAGAAATTCCAACTGTCTCCTCCTGACTTAACCAGTCCACTAGTGACAGATTAGCAGGTGGATTATTGATTTAAATTCCTTACAGATGTTTTGCAGCAGTCGTTAGCATTAAACGATCTTCTCCAGAAGATTTGTGCACTAGCCAAAAAAAAACAAACACACAGCCAAATTTGTTTCAGGAGAAGGTGGGGCTACTTATTGAAAAACAATTTGGAAGCAGTGAGCAAATGTTAGACTAACCCCCGAACTGAACAATTACTTTTCCTTCTTTCATCCAGTGTCATAATCAGATTAATCACGGCAACGGTATTGAGCAGAGCGTAACCTTGAGCGAGTCGCATGAGTCAGCAAAATGCAAGAGCGAGTAGAGAGCAGGAGAGCAAGGCATTATATTACTCATTAGAGTCAAAACTCTAAACACACCTCCAGCATGAGAAGTGTGACCTCCCGCGAGTCCCGGTCAGCGCCAGAAGATAATCACGGCGGCTTTCGAGGCAGATTATCTCCCCCCGAGTCCTGGTTTTATCCTCGTCTTAACCTATTATCATCTCGGCTTATCCTGCGGTAAACAACTGAGTCATTTTCTCAAAATAAAAAAAAAAGGGTGATTATAATATAATATAATGTAATATAATGATTTTGGACAGAACTTCAATCCTAGAAATTCACTCAGGGATAATAAGGTATAAAAATACACCATGCTCACGAGTAAAACTTATAATGTTTGAAAAGCAGCTTTATATTCACAGTAAAATAATATAATTATAACTTAATAATCTAGCATTGCTGTTTTTATTTTTCATCTCTTTGTCTTGAGGGCAAAAATAATCATGGAATTTCATTTTAAGTTTAATTTAACTTATATTTTTACAGTTTTAAAAATATATTTTTTAAATATTTGAAAAGAAAATTGAAAACAAATAAAAAAAATAGCATAGAGACCGTTAACTTTGTTATTCAGATATTATGAAGAAAATAATAAAGAAAAAAGTAAGGTAAAAAATTATATCCACTGCCAAGTGTTTTTTTGTTGTTGTTTTTGTTTTTGCATACTGTATTTTTTTTTAAACATTTAAGAGGAAAAACTGAAAACAAAAAAAAAATTAAAAAGGTTTATGAGCTTAAAAATGTAGTTTGACTAGTTAGTTAGACTAAAATTATAAATTATATTTATTTTAGAAATTAAATAATGCCTAGATTTAATTTAACTTAAATTATTTTTTTCTTCTTATTATTATTATTGTAAATTTGTAGAAATAAATTAATTAATACAAAAGCATCAATGTACCTAAAGCTCACTCACTCCCTCATCGTCTATACCGCTTTATCCTGTATTTAGGGTGGCGGGGACCTGGAGCCTATCACAGGAGGCTTAGGGTATGAGGCAGGATACACCCTGGACAGGGTGCCAATTCATCGCAGGTCACACACACACACACACTCACACGCTACAGGCAATTTGTGAATGCCAATTAGCCTAATCTGCATATTTTTGGACTGTGGGAGGAAACCGGTGTACCGGAGGAAGCATTTCACTGCATATCGTACTATGTATGACTGTGTATGTGACAAATAAAATTGGAATTTGAAACCCACCAAGCACAGGGAGAACATGCAAACTCCATGCACACAGAGATGGGAATCGAACCTGGACCCCGGAGGTGCAAGGCGACAGTGCTAACCACTCCACCACCGTGCCGCCCATACTTAAAGCTAATTTTTGTAAATCGTTCTGCATCAAGCTGAAAAAAAGTTTGCTTTCACAGTTATTTTGTATAATTTCATGTAGGAAATCCAACAAAATCGTATTTTGTGTGGTGTAATTTGTGAACAAAATTTGTGTGCGATCAAGTTACCTAATAAATTTGCTAAAAACATCCCTTTGCCCGCGTTGTGGTTATACGTTGATGCTGTCTCATTAGCATGCTATTAGAATTACTAGGTGAACAGTGACCTTTTTTGCGGCTAGTTGTGTAGCCGCTAACAAGGTGCTATTGTGGATTAGCCTAAGAATCATGCCCTAGCTACTGATACTATTCACTTTGCTATTAACATTGTAGCATGAAACCATCTCGCTAACTAGGAAGGAATTGTTAAAAACCTCATCAATTTTTTATCCTGGATACATTCAACTCGTAGAGCTTCTCTACACATCTAGCCGCTAACTTCTGACAGATGAAACTATGAGAAAAACAGTTTCATGAAAAAGATGCAAGAAATTTGTCATAATGTAGAAATTTCTAGATGCTAATTTTCTCTAATAAGGTTTTTAAAGAATTGGTCAGTTTATGTTGGATATACGCTAATAGTCTTTATTTTAAAACATTCACTGTTTGAGATGAACAATTTCAGACACGCATTAGATGTCACGCTTGTATTGTAAATCCGAATCTTCTGATCTCTCTCTCTGATCTCTGCTTTAGAACCGTGCAGCTCAGCGCTGAACCTTTGCATGCTAATGCTAACTCTGCGACGTGACTGACAGGTGATTTGTCATGATAGATGAATGATTCATGAGGTTTTCGGGGATCTTATACAAGTCCTAGAGTAAGCATCATCAACCTAGAGCATCTATCAGACAGGAAGTGATCATTTTTAAAACGCTTGTGTCGTGAATGTGAATGTGACCGCATGACGCTCGACGTATGAAACTCGTTCTATCGTTTCTCGAAAAAACCTTTTTATCGCTAATCACATGATTAAAAAGTGAATGAGATGAAGTTCATTTGATTTAAAACAAACAAAAAAACATATTAAAATATTTATAGAATTCACTCACTGTAACGCCACATCAAGAAACTAAAGTGGTCTAAATAGCAAAAAAAAAAAAAGGAAAAGAAATAAGTTACCATACAGACACAGGAATTTACATTATATACATTCAGCTTTGTTTAAATAAACTCCTTCGCTCTGATTGGTCGCACCGTGAAGTTCCACGATTGGGTGAGAAGCTCCTGTTTTCAGGAGGGTACATCCCCATTGGGAATCTTCTCTACAGTCACAGAGAAGATCCAGCCGCTGTTGGGTTTCGTCTTCTAAAAGATTGTTTACTCCTTCGTGACATGTCGAGACGCTGAAAAAAAAAATCTAAGGATGAACTCTAACTCTTCATCAAGCTGAAACCAAGTGAAAAAGTTTTTTTTTCTTTTGCAGGTTTAGAATTTATGTATTTATTATTCTGAAAAAAAAAAAAAAGTAATCCAAAGCCGTCTCTGGTTCCGGTCAGTTGAATTGTACACTTCCATTAGCAGGTAAACCCCCAAAAAGAAAAAAAAAGGAAAAAGTGCTCCATAAAGACTCGTATCCAGTGTTTGAAAAAGTGTAGCAGGCACTTAAGTCCGTCCCATTGCTCAGATGTGTGTGTGTGCGTGTGTGTGTATTTGTTTGTTTGTTTGTGAGTGTTTGTATATTTGAGGACCGGTTCTGGTTCTGACTAGTTGTTTTAGCCGAGGATGTCCAGGTAAACCGGCGCCGCTTTTCCCAGTGCGAACAGAATCTTCTGGATCTCTTTAATGTTGAGCCTCTGCTGCGGTTCTCTCTGCCAGCAGCCCAACATCACGTCATACACCTCTTTAGGACAAACGCGAGGACGCTCCAGCACCCGACCCTGCGTTATACACTCGATCACCTGAAGGGGGGGTGGGGGGGGCGAGAGAGAGAGACAGAGACAGAGGGATAAACACATTAGCTTAGAGTAGTAGAGAACTTAAACATCTAAATTCAATTTCAAATCTTTTTATTTGTAGAGGCCATTTAACAACAGTCACTGTCACAAAGTAGCTTTACAGAAATTTCTTCTTCTATTAGAAATATCTGAACAAATGATAGAGAGAGGAAGACAGACAGATAGTATAAGAGACAAAAGGGTGGTGATAGGGACAGACAGGTAGTGGGAGACAGACAGGTAGTAATAGAGACAGACAGGTAGGGTGAGAGAGGCAGAAAGGTGATAGAGAGAAAGACGGACTGAAGGGAAACCCGGGTTTATTGTTGTTCAGGAGGAACCGATGGCTGGTGACGGTTGTGACGCGAGTGTTCTCTGCGTGTTCCGCTTTATTACAGTAAACACGGTTACAAACACGCGGAGCCGTGCCGAGCGTTTCTGTGGAGAGAACTATTACACCGCTACCTGCTCATTTCATCCCTCTGTTTATTCCCTCGCTTCAACACATTCACTTTCTCCACCATTTAACTCTCTTCTGCTGAAAACAGCAGCTAGTCCTGATGAAAGTGCGCTAACACCACTGGATTTGTTATTTTTAGGTTTTATTTCCTCTCTGACTTTCACAGCATTAGCTAATCTCACACCTTTTAGAAAAAGCAAACAAAACATTGTTAAGCTAAAGTACTCCTAATGCTAGCGGTGAATAGAATAAACTTAGCACTGCCTGGACAAATTAATGCTAATTAGAGCAATCTGGAATATACTCATGATTAGCTACATTAGCAGGTTTGGTATCGCTAATCCACTAACTGCGCTATCCAAAGTGTAAAAAAAATATATAATAATGAAAGGAATAAGGATCTAGCTAACGGCTAAAAGAAAAAAAAACACAAAATGAGAGTTTTTTTTTGTTTTCTTCAACTTGTGCATTGCTACGTTTGTTAATTTTTTATTATTCATTAAGGAAGTGTGTGACATGTGACCGTTACAGCGGCTCTATAAAGAATAAGTCGGGCTTGTGACAGGTCACATCACACGTCCCCTATTATGTGTGATTTGACTCGGAGCTTCTGTTGCCCTAACCCCCGCTGGCTCAAATCACTTAATTTCTCAGTGCGTGTCGTCTCAGCTTAAGCCTTAATTGATTCCACTGCTGGTTAAATACGGTAGCCATGGGCTACGCTTAAAATAGAGCCTCGTCATAATTCTCGCTCGGCATCCGCCGCTCGGCTCGGTGGGATTTACCCGGTGCACGTGTGGTGTCAGAGCGGAGATAATGGAAAATAAGTGGGACAAGACAACAGGGAATTTTAGAACACACAGCAGGAATGTAGACTCCATGCTACGCTAGGTTACATTGCGTTACGCTAACGTGTTCCAGGCTTTAGAAATCTGTTCGTATTAGATTCAAGTAATGGACGAAGCCTGGAATTTACGCTAAATGTGTGAAAGTCGGGTGTTTCACAAAATTGATATGACCAGTTTAGGATTTTAAACCAAATGTAATATGAACAATTCAAATGTTTAATTTCTCACTGAAACAAGACATAGGTTTAGGGTTAGTTAATTGCTGCACTGATCCCTTTCCTAGACCATAGCGACCCCCACCCCACCCCCACCCTGCTGTCATTTGGACATCTGCGTCAGTCTTCTGTGTTTGTATACGACACAATATAAGGGATTTTTCCTTTTCTTTTTTTATTATTTTTATCCATGAATGTCATTTAAAACACTGTTTGAAATTCCCACCAGTTACATCATTCCATCTAAGAAGAAGGGGGGGGGGGCAATTTGTAATAACCCCTTCCTCTGTTTCAACTCCTGGTCACTGTTTTCAGGCAAAAGTCCAATTTGCTGAATCCTGATTTTAGAAAAATGGACTTCCACCAAGGGGTATGTTTGGTGATTGCATTTAAAGCTACAGACAGTGAAAGCGAGCATTTTGAAATAAGAGTTATTAAGAGGAATGCCAAAATGCATGATTTACCTTTGTAAACTTGTTAAAAAGAATAAAAAGAAGTGTAATATGGGACATTTAAACATTGCAAATTTTCAATTCTTTCTTTTTTTTGCACACATGGAGAGTAGTCAGTAAGTATAAGCTCTAGGCATCAGCTTTGCCCTCAAACAGCACAGGCACGTTATTAAGCTAAACATTTTAAAAGCAATGCACGTATCAAGGATTTATATAACATGAAACCTTTCATGTACCTCGTTATTAGCAAGCTGGAACCATGGCTGCTTTCCATAGGTGAAGATCTCCCATAAGATGACGCCGAAGCTCCATACATCGCTCTCAGTAGTGAATTTGCGGTACATTATGCTTTCAGGAGGCATCCAGCGGATAGGAAGCATCGTATGACCTCCGACCTGTTAAAGTGTACAGGGAAAAAAAGGGTCAGATAGCAACCTGACTACATAACACACATCATTAACTGTAGCTGAAAATCATTTAGCTAATCCAGACTGCTGATAAAGACACTGAACACTCGATGCACGTCAGCCACATTCATTAAAAAAATGGAAAAAAATCTGTTCAGGAAATAAATGTAAAAAACTGCATTACTTTTTCTAATTACAGCAGACTGAATTAGTACACACTAGCAACAAGCAGAGGCAATTATTTTTCATGCTAATGGTGCTAAAACATCCCCCTAATTTTTGTGTTCAGCGCTTGACTTATTTTGCTCATGATTCCTTAATACTGTTTCGTATGTTTGTATCAAAGTGGATTTTGGGCTCATCACTGACTCTGGTAGTTTTGAAGAAAAAAATCGATAATGAAAAAGTGGCTAGTTTGTATGAAATATGATGCAAAAGGGCCATGATGGGGTGAGCAAAGTTTTGGTTAGAGTTATTGGGGTCATTAAAGGTTGTACCTCAAAACTTTCTTTTGTAGTAAACACATTTTTTTCATGATTTAATAAACAGGTTAAGAAATACCAGGTTTAATGGAAGTCGTTTTTTAATGTTAAAGGACGAGTAAGGCAGCATAAAGACCAATAAACATAAGAAACTGAGATATTCATAATACTGGCTTCTGGAAGGTTAAGAACTTGGAACATGGAACTCTGGGAATAAAGAACAACAGGGACAAAGGATCTGAGGTAGATAGAACTCTGAAAACCCAGAACCATGGAACAATGAGAAAAATAGATTTGTGGACATTGAACTCTGGGGACATCAAAACTGTGAATATAAGACTAGGACGATAGGCCCCCTGAGACATGGACTCCTCGTAAGACGTAGAAACATCTCCAAACATTAGCCATATGTCATGGGAGTCATGGGAAATATAGGACATTATGGACAAAGGGCCCTGGTTATATAATACTATGTGAGCTTAGGTCACTGGAAATATATGACTCTGGTAATTAAAGATAAGGGGGAAGATATGCTGGTAGGAACTTAGGACCCTGGCACCCTAAGGCCCGATGAAAATAGGACTCTGGGAACATAAACCGTTGGAATGTAGGAACCTGGGAATATAGGGCCCTGTGAGCATAAGGCTCTGGAAATATAGGACTTGGAAACGTATGGTACAGAAACCAAAAACTCTGGGAACATGTGACTTTGGAAAAACAGGGAACCCCTTCAGACCCCTAGGAAGTGAATAACCTGGCAACATAGAACCCTAGTTCATTAATACTATAAAAACATGGAACCCTGAAAATATAAGACTGGCCATACTGAAAAGATTTGCGAAAAAGAGGAAAAAAACTTTAAAATGTTAAAGTAGTGTTACAGCTTCAGAGCACCGAGAGACAGAAATAAATTGTCGCTTCAAGCCAAATACTAATCGATTAGGACAATGTGGCTTTAATCATCACTGCACTGGCCTGCTTTGTCCAAAATCCATTTCCTCTTGGTGTGTGTAAAAGTGTGTTAATTATATCTGTGGTATGATAAGCGTTGGTGATGTTTTGATGATAGCCACGCCGTTATTGTGGCTTTCATCTCTTAAGTGGCAGCTGCGTGCTGATTACATAGCTCATTAGTGCAGTTCACAAAGAACCTCACACACACACACACACACATAGAGTCAGAGAGTATTATTAGGAATCAGTATGGCAGTGTAGATAGATTTGAGTACAAAAATCAGCTTTTAATATTAGGAAACCAAATACTCAAAACACAACAAAAAAGTGTCTTTTGCTATGTGAGATTTTCACATTGTGAACTAGTGATGGGCATGTCCCCAATCATTTTCGCTCCTTCCTTACTCTGAAGACCCCCTACAGAGGCGGTATCCCACATGCCAGGTGTGTGAAGGGGCGGGGCCACCTGATTCAGCATTACTAAAGACAAATTGATGAATGAATGGACCTTGTGCTCTAGCCACATCATAAAAGTGGCTGGGTCCAAAGTCTATCATCGAGGCACCTGTGTCCAGTCAGGGTAAGCCGCCCAGATGTCGGAAATCACGACCCAATGGATGGCTGGGCGGGGCAAGCTGGGCGCTTCAGCGAATAGAGGAGTTAAGTCTGCATTAAAGCCTGCATGAGCAAAAGTAAGGAGAAACCACTCTGTTGCTCTAAAGCCACCAATGAGGACCCTTCTGCACACATGAGTGGCATCGTGCACCAGCTTAAGCAAGCTATACATGCTATACTGTTATGCACCAGTCAGAGCTTGCTACACACACTATGTACCAGCCTACGCACGCACTGCCGCCCTTATTCTTGACTCAGCCCTTTCGTCCGTGCTGCCGCCATATCTGCCTAAGCTTGCCATGCAAAAGCGAGAGGACAAGTGCCGCCCTCCCACCTCCTTGAGCTTTGCATCTGGGACCTACGTATATGTCACTGTGAGCACCAACAACCCATTTCATGGAGGCCACGACATAAAGGCGGCCAGACGACCACGCACTGCAACTGTTCAAGCTCGGTGCGCCAGGGTGAGCGGACTGCCCATTGTCAATCTACGTGCTAGAGCTTACAGCACCAGGGCGGTCGGATAAGACACCGCTGATCGACCTGCACAAACTGTATGCAGCGTGGAAAAAGGGTGATGCCACACACACTGGGAATTTGAGTGCCGTAGGGTTGACATCATGCAAAGACCTGCACAAGCTGCCGCAGCGTAATGTGCACCTGAGTGTCTGTCCACAACCCAGCGATGAAAAAGGCTAGTGCAATCCCGGCCGCTGTGTCGAAGGGCCGGCAGGAGCCGCTGCCCACATCAACATACTCTGCCACTCTGTCACTGCTCATATTCACCTGCCAAGTGCCCCTCTGCCTGCTAGGCATGCCTGGACCTGCATGTGCAACCCTTCCCTTCTCTCCTTCCCCTCTTTTCCTTTCTCCATCCTCAGTTCCCTTCTATTTTCCTATTATAGTACTTAATAAATCTACCCTTTTTCCAAAAGACCTCGCCTCGTGTCTGTGTGGTGCCACCCGAGTCAAAGATCTTACAGAGATATAACGATGGATTAAGGTATGCATCCCTTTTGTTCTGAACCACCATACAAGTGTAAGTTAAACAACAAAACTTAATTACACATTAATTAATGACTTTAGTCTCAGGGAGCTTGAAGCAAGAAGCTTTGGTCATGGCACTTTTGACACACCAGACCCCTGAAATATAGAAGCCTTGAATTAGAAGGTCCTGAAAAAAAAAACTTAAAAATGTAGGGCTATTGAAACTTAGGACTTGGGAACATAGATTCCTCGGAATGTAGTTTACTATGTCCATGAAACCCTTGTCATATACTGGCTACGTAATGCACCAGAACAACTTTTCTTTATGGGATGTAATTCCAGAATTCTTGATAAAACCTGAAATGCAATGAAAAAAAGATCTTGGCAACACAAGAGAACATAAGAACTTTTAAAATTCAGACCCTTGTAGCATAGTATTCCAGCATCATAAGACCCTTGAAGCACAGGACTTGGGAACATAGGACCTGGGTATTTAGTCCCATTTACTTCAGCAACATCAGACTCTCAGAATGTGTGGAGGGACCGAAGGGTGTTTTCACCTTAGGGCCAGGGGATCATTTCTGAGAACACTCAATCCCAAAGTGTGGTTCATTTTGATAGTGAGAACACAATCAGTAGGTGCTCAGGAACCATGCTCGAGCCCACTGTAAAAGGTGTCCTTGAGAACGATAGAGTGTATTCAGGCACAGATCGAATCAGATATGGAAGCCAATCATACCTGAGCATGGAAGTAGATTGCTGTTTGCACGCAGCAACATCATCAGTGCCATCTGTCTCCACCAAAATCTCTGTGTGCACATAGAACACACCAATCTCATCCTCTGACCTACACAGCCTTGGCTGATACAGTAAGCACATAAGAGCATTACTGTTGACATTTTTTTTCCTGCAATATCAATGATATTAGGTGTACGGCGAAGGTTAACTTCCTTGTTCTCTTCTTCTCCAGTGTTTAATGGCAGCTCACAAACCCAGTAGATGCATTGGGGAGGGCCGGGGGGGTTGGTGCAATCGTTCCTGGGCATGCTATAAATCAATCGTGCCTAATGTGAAAAAACACCCTGAGAGCATAATACTCTAGCAACATTAGACCCTTAAAACACCAGAACTGTAAATGTAGTCCTCTAGAAACTTCAGACCCTTGGCAAATAGTACCTGGGTACACAGGACATGGGAATGGGAGTACTACGTTTAGCACCCCTAAACCCTTAGAAAACAGTAGCAATCACAGATTCTTAAACATTCTTGAACATAGAATCTAAGAACCTTAAAGCACAGAATCTGAGAACATTGGACTCCTGCAACATATGATCATTGGGACAACATAGGATCTAGGAACAAAAGACTTTAAGAAGCTTTCAGTTCCTGCTCCAAAGCATGTTAAGACTGTGATGCTAACATGGAAATGCTTTGCAATTCAGGTGTGCTTACTGAAACATTTTTGTCATTGTTAGTGTTTTGCATATATCAAGCAAAGACATCACTGATTCGCCATTACTACTCTAAACTAAACAGCAGTCTATAAAAATATGTGTGTTGCATATGTTGTTGTTTGCCCTTTTTGTGGTTCCCCTAAAGGTTCCAGAATATTAACACAGAAGTTCCAGAAATGTTCCAGAAATGTTCACACAAGACTCATGAGTCCATGCTTTGGGAAACTCACCGGCTAAAGTCATGAGAAAGCCGTTGCTAGGTAACTGGGAAACCCAATATGGACACCAAGCAGGGGTTAGCTAATGACTGTGGATAACGAATGAGCTGGATAACAAACACAGAGCCATTAAGCCATTAAAGAAAATGTGAAACGAGGCAGAATTTCAAGTCAAGAGTGTAAATATGTTCTTAGATATGTTGCTAATTTGCTTTAAAAAAAAAAGCCTGCATACAACTTAAATTAGTCTGTAATTGCACTTAGCATTGACTGCTAACAGGAAGTGCTGTGAGTTCTGCCATATTGAAGTGAAGGGAACAAGGGAACAGGGCCAGCGTGATCATCAGACACGCGTCCCTGCTCTCAGTTCACAGTGATCCCTTCATCTCAAGAGACAGCTCATAACAGAGACGCCAATGAGGTGGAACAAACAGACATTAGCTCTCGTTCCGCCCTGCCATATTTCTTGTCATATTTTCGCCTTCTCTCAGCTTTTAAGGCTTTCCAGCTTTTTTCTTTGCTGGTCAGAACGGTTTAACGTTTATATGACGTTAGATCATTGTAATCTACTGTAGTCAGTGTTTTGGTTTTTTGCCAGTTAACATTACTTTTTGAAAAAAAAATTAAATATTGTTTGCCAATTTTAAGCAGAAGTTTTAACTTTTTGCAAGTGAGTGTTTTAGCTTTTGGCTAATCAGCAACTGGATTTCTTGCTAGTTAACAGTTTGCCTGTTTTGGAGTATTTATTTATTTATTTTTTCATTTCCTTCAGTTTTGTAGCTTTATGCTTTTGAGAGTTTAGGCTTTTTGTTAACACAGTATATATATATATATATATACAGTGGTGTGAAAAACTATTTGCCCCCTTCCTGATTTCTTATTCTTTTGCATGTTTG
>JAOVVA010000052.1:4312578-4334675 GCA_028565275.1 Leiocassis micropogon | reverse complement strand
AAAGTGTAATAAGTGTAAATATACAGTAAATCTGGTGAGTTTCTCAGGACTGTCCACCACCTCCATGGTTTATTCTCATCACCTTCTGACTACAGAGAACCGCTAAGAGTTTAACACCACTCTCACCTCCTGGTAATTACACTAATTGTAGCTAACCAACTCCAACAGTCACGGTTAATTAGTTCCGCCAGGCGTGGAAGGATTTGTCTGGGAGGAGCTAAACTGCTCATGACTTTAGTTTGTTTAGATCATTTCAACTGACAATCAATTTTCTTTTTAAGTTCTGTTCTCAAAGCCTAAAAACAAAGCAAGTACCAGCTATGAAAAAAAAAACCCCAAAATTTGTTGGTTCCTGATAGGAACAGAATCTCTAAGCTTTAGTAATCTGACTTTAAACCATATTTTAAACCACTGAGACAGTTCAGTCTTGATTTGAGTATTTCTAAAGCTGCCGATCTTGTGCGCATCTATACATTTTATTTTAAAAAATGATGCAGAAACTAAAACAAAAAACTTCCAGACTTTCTCAATAAGAGACCTGATCAGCTGATTTAGAGCTGCTACAGACTTGTTTAAGCTAACAGCAAATCAAATCAGCACTCTTTACAGCCGTAGTGATCTGAAAAGCATGTCAGAGTCTACAACATGTTCTACAACAGCAGGCGAGTGAATGAGTTCCACTTCCATTATTTAAGACAAAATACTCAATAGCCTGCGGTAATTAGACGTACTGTACGATACAAAGACGAGCTTTTCACTACTGTATGCTTTGTTTAATAGACTACACTAGCAAAGGTAGGTCCGACAGGTTCTTCTTTAATCTAAGACTGAACGATGTACATGATGTGCATATATGCTAAGCTAATCACACTATTGGCATTGTTTCATGAAGGAAGGAGCATCAGCCTGACAACCTCGGAGCGAGGATTCAGCTCACACTCTCTCTCTCTCTCTCTCTCTCTCTCTCTCTCTTTCTCCAGTGCTCTGGAGACTGACACCTCGACCCTGTCTCACCTCACACAGGTGGCGGAGATCAGGTGATTCAGTAAAACAGACAGTGACAAACGACGCTCGGCAGTCAAGCGTGGAGCGAGTGGAGAGGAGACCCGCAGTGCGCCGCGGCGTCCCGTCAAGGCTCGATTCCGATCTGATGGAGCCGAGAGGGCGAGAGATTGCAGTGTTACACTCGTGTCTGGTTTTCTGGAACGTTGGAGAACCTTCAGGTCCTCCGGGAGACGCACCTGTCCGAGGAAACTGAACGATTTCTGACATCTTCGGATGGAATGTTTTATTTTTAAAATCATTTTTCCAGAGTTATCAGGTGACGCGCGCTCGGGGTTTGTCTCTCATGTGCAGCTACGTAGTGTTGAATTTCTATCTCTCTGTCTTTCTTTCTTTTCATCTTAGTATTTAATTATTGCATTTTATTTATACTATAATGTCCTTTGACTTTCTGCTTCTCTTATTTTATTTCTCTTTCCTTTTGTTCTTATTTAGCTTTCTTCTTTTTCTTTCTATATTATTGGTTTCTTTCTTCCTTCCTCATTTTCATTTCTTATTTTCATTCTTTAATTAATTAATCAATCTTTCTCTCTTTCTTTCCCTCCCTCTGTCCTTCTTGCAGGATTTATACAGAGATCTCTCTGTAGCCAGCAGATGAATGGATGAGATTTGTGAACCTACCCAATCATGATCAAGGTCACAGCAAGGTCAAATGTATAAAATCTAATTTGTTTTAGTTGCCTCTTCCTTGTTTATCGTGTATTTTATGTATAACGCACAACTTAGTAACACGTCGGCCTCGACTCGTTTGTGGCGACATCACCGCTTCTTCCACGTGTTCATTTCATGTCATGAGACACAACAAGCTTTATGGGAAATAAAAAATGGCTGCCACATGAACGCCACTCATTTTCTCCATGTAAACTTTACGAGGTGATTTCTGGAAACTGCGATAATGCGCCGCCTAATGCTTTACTCGCTACAGGTATAAAAGCAGCAGCTCCCTGGCAGAAGGATGAGATTTTATTTAGATATAAAACCCTTTAAGAAGAAACCAGAGCAGGGTTTTATTGAATTTGCTCTCTTGGCAGAGAATCCATGGCTGACGGATGCCGAGCAACGCGTCTCTAATGGCGTCGTTTGTCCTGCTGTCCGACTGCTTTGGTTTATAAAGCTCTGGTCTTCGCTTCGATTCTTTACGGCTCTTTATCAGCACAGCGAGCTCAGGATGGCCTGCAGAAGACGAGGACGCTTAGGACCTCACAAACTCAGGACCTCGGGACCGGAGCAGACGCACAGACATATTAGTGATACTGTAATACGCACAGACAGAGCACATGGCAAGACGCAAGGGGTGCGTTTATATACGACCGGCCTCAGAACTCAGTGACGGGAGGTGAGGATGGTCTTCTGGAAAACATACAGGAACTACGGCTGATAAACAAGTATATAGACAGATAGATTATTTTAACAATTACATCAAACACAGTATATTGTAAAAAAAACACCACTGTTTCTGTCTCTTTCATTCTTTTTCACACTTTTCTTTTTATTGTTCTTCATTATGCTATTCTTTTTCTTAAACTCCTAATATTCTAATATTTTCCTTTTCTCTCTGTTTATTACTTTTTATTTGTATTATTGCACTGCTGTATTATTGTATAGAATTGATTCATTTTTGTTTGTCTTCTTTCTCTTTTCTTTTCTCATTGCACTTTCATTATCGGTTCCTTTCTTCCTTTGTGTCTTTCGTTTATTAAATTCTTGAATATTCTGTTCTTACTCTATATACTCATTCTTAGTGGATGTGAGGTGAGGTCAGGCCAAGGTGATGAAGGTGATGATGAGGAAAGGAGAGGTGAGGAGACATGAGGTGAAGGTGAGGTGAAGGTGAGCGGAGGTGAATCAGACTCTCCAGGTGTTTAGTGCTCGGTGTAAAATGAGACGGATACACTGTACACTAACATCCTCCCAACTGTCCTCTGATCATCTGAAGGCTATAACCGAAATTTTTAACACATCCTGAAGTGTGTGTGTGTGTGTGTGTGTGTGTGTGTGTGTGTGTGTGTGAATACGTTAATCTCGGAAATGAAGTTCAGCAAAGTGAACAGCAAGCGTGTCTCCTTTACTGAACAAAAGAGACGAAGAACGGCTCTGACACATCACGGATAACACACACACACACACACACACACACACACAGAGCTCGTATATAAGAGTTTCTTCGAGGGAGAAAGGATTTTTGCCCATTTCGGGCGAGAGCCCTGCTGTCAGATTTAAGATGGTAATAATGGAATTTCACAGCGAGCCCTGGGAGAAAGTTTGCCTTGCCAGAGAGACGAGTGGAATACGAATTAGTGGAATAAATTTTTAAAAACACACACACACACACACACACACACACACACACACGAAATCAATCTAAGAGCTGGACAGATGATTGACGGAATACTGCATCTCAGAGCAATGAAACAAAATTAAGACAAAACAGCGTCTAGTCAATTTATAAACACTGTGTGTGTGTTTGTGTGTGTGTTTGTGTGTGTGTGTGTGTGTCTGTGTGTTATAGTTTTTTGCGTTTCTGTCCTGCTGGAGCAGATTAAAGTTATTTGCACTTCGTTTCATCTTAACAACTTTCATTCCTCTGCCGGGACGAGAAGCGCAGGAATAACGCAAACTCTCTAAGGACAAGTGTGAGTCAGGATTCCTCCACTCCGGGTTTCCGCTCCTCCGTTCTGGGTTTCCTCTCCTGCAGGTTTCCTCCGCTCCAAACATAGAGACGCTGTTCCGTTTCAGACAACAAAAGGACAATTAAGCGAAGACACTCTGTCAGAGACGTGATATAAGAAGCGTGTTTACTGAGGAGCTTCAGAGTGTGAAAGAGAACATACACACACACACGCACACGCACACACACACGCACACACACAGGCCTGAAGTGTTTATTCAGTGGCTAGATGACAACAAAATCTCCCTGTATGTTATTCTGTAACAATAAATAAATATATATAAAATAAACGAGTACAGACATTTACTCATTCTCTCTCTGTACCTTATTGGTCCCTCTCTTATCTGGCAGCGTGGTGGTGAAGTGGTTAGCTCTGTCACCTTGCACCTCAGGTCTGTGTGTGTGTGTGTGTGTGTGTGTGTGTATGCATGCATGGAGTTTGCATGTTTCCCATGCTTGGTGGGTTTCCTCCAAGTTCTCTGGTTTCCTCCCACAGTCCAAAGGCATGATGCAGATTAGACTAACTGGCGTTCCCAGATTGCCCGTAGTGTGTGAATGTGTTTGTGAATGTTGACCCGAGGTCCGACCACGGTTGTGAAAATGGGAATAAATACAATAAAAAAACACCACTGGCCTCCACGGTCCCTATTTGGACTACAGAGGTTCCTTGATCGATCTATCTATCTATCCATCTATCTATCTATCTATATCCTGCTTTCTAATTCTGTTTCTCATTTTCCCAATTTCACTTTTTCAAACCCCATCTTCACTTCCACTCTCTCTCTTTCTCTCTCTCTTTCTCTCTCTCTCTCTCTCTCTCTGTTTTATTGCCTGGCAGAGTGCTGCATGGTGCTGAATGCAGAACAGCGGAACCAGACGACACGGAGAGTGTGAATGTAAACAGATGACGCTCCATCCAGCCGTAACGCACTGGCACGTCGCCCACTCTCCTCCCCCTCCCCCCTCTTCCTCTCCTTTTCTTTTCTCATTTCCAGCTTAATCTGCCTTTAAAAGAAATAATAATAATAATAAGAAGAAGAAGAAGAAGAAAAGATCTCATCACTTCTAAAACAGTGAGGGAAGGCAGGATTCGGGGGGGATCAGGAAAAAAGAGAACAAATGGAGAGGTTGTTCAGCCAAAGGAACTGATACAAATAAACACACAGACATACACACACACTCTCACACATACTGCATTTCCTTGCAGCAATGGGGAAAATAAAGGCAAGTGAATGGAGATGGCAAAATGCCAAGAGTGAGAAACAATCACATCCATACAAAGTGCTAAAAAAATCACAATCCTCAGAAATAAAAAGTGTTGGATAAACTCCAGATTTTGGTGCATTTTCTAATTTATTCACATAATCACGTTACTTTGTTATATTTTGATCATAGCCACAAATAAAGCCTTATTCGGACGGGATTAGTTTTCCTGTTATCTGTAATCTACTGCAGCCTAAAACTATTACCTGAACCTTTTCTTTCTTTCTTTATAAAACACTATCCTGTCTTTTAACTCACATTAAAAAAATTATTCAGAGGGGATTTAGATTTTTTCCCCCCTCTATTAAGTATTTGCCATTTCACTATTAAGTAGAAAGGTGGGCGTGTCTTTATGATGTCACACTAAAAGTTCTCCACATGCAACACTTTATCCTGTATTCAGGGTCACGGGGGCCTGGAGCCTATCCCAGGAGGCTTAGGGCACGAGGCAGGGTACACCCTGGACAGGGTGCCAATCCATCACAGGGCACACACACACATATATTCAACTTGACTCTGGAGCACCACAGACACACCAACAAGAGACGAGGTATACACAGTAAGTAAAGGCGAGACAGGGAATTTGGGAAAACAGCGAAAAGAAATAAGTTTAGGAAAATATAAGGTGTGTGTAAGTATGGGTAAAGCGGACTGTCCAGTAAGCTTGTCCATGTTTAAGGTCAAGCAGCCATATCACAATTCAGCAGTGGTGGAGGAAAATCCGGAATTCGGAGCAAAAGAGCCGAACGTAGCTGCCGCATTCTGTAGCCACGCCGGCAGACCAGGACCTGATTTGTACAAGTCAAGGCATCGGCCGACATCTTAACAGCAGCTGAATATCGAGAGCTGGCCATAACTGAAGGTCGAAGTGCCGAGAGCAGCAGTCACAAATTAGCCATGGACGATCCTCAATGAGGTGCCCACTGGCAAAGAACAATCCTGAGCATCGAAGCCCAAAGGAACCCGCAAACACACCGCAGTACTGACGGCACATCATGCACCCTCTCTACCCATGATCTCTTGTTGCTTTTTCCCCAACATTGGCGCTCTCTGTGCCTCTTATCTAGGAGCAGAGAATGTGTCACCAGCTGTGTCATATTTAGCAGCTATGCCCCCTCACATTCCTGTCAATAGGGAGGTCACGGTGCTGAATGAGTTAGTTTCAGTTTCCCCTTATGAGCAAGCAATGAAAAATTAGTGCTCACTCCAGTCAGGTTAAACTGTAAAAACATACAGTGTGGTTTTTTTTTTTTTAGTTTCTACAAACAAGTATTTTTCTTTTATTCATGTACAGGTATACATTACTACCCATGCTCATTACATGGTATACTGTAATATATTCCCAATAAGAGTTCATTTCAGGTCCCCAAATGTGCCTGAAGGAAATTATGGGTTCCCATCACTTTTAGGATGAATGCCTTGTTTAACTACTTTTAAATGAATACGTAATCATTATTATTGACCCCAGTTTAAACACCACGTGAGGCAAGAGTCACTTGGCTCAAGTGTTTATACAAAAAAAGTAGAACATGAGATCCTAAAACAAATCGATGTAGAGATTTTTGCCTTGGAACTGCATTTGAGCTGTGACATTTATTCTGACAGACCCCACGTGCAATATTGAGATGAACAAATATCCCAGCTTTGGCACTTAAGTGGTAAATCTGCCATTTTCAGGACCCAGGTCCAGTTCACACATACACACACACAATAACACATAAACACACACACACCCCACTTGGCAGAGACAGCTTAGCGGTTAAGGTTCTGTGATCAGAAGGTTATAGGTTCACATCCCACAACTGCCAGAAAGCTGATCCAAGCCCTTAGTCTTCAGCTGCTCATCTACGCTTGGAGTAGATTCTGCCTCAGTGCATAACAGCATCTGCCAAATGACTACATGCAAAATAGAAGTAGACTATATTAAGACGGAAATGGAAATGTGATGGAAATAGAAACTGCCAAAGCTGTCAAACGAGAATGAAAGTGACAGACAGACTTAAAGGCTAAAATCACAGCCAAATAATTTCCTCACTAGTTAAAACTACCCGGATTCAGAAGAACTGACAGAAAGACAAGAAAGTAAGGAAGGAGCTTAAACTAAAGCTGTGCTAACTTTGAAACCTTTACATTGCATTCTTGGTTTGAACCTCTGACAGTTCTTAATCTTTAGCCAGCTCACAAATGAAATACAATTTCTCCAATTTGCAGGGATTCAAGCGTACAAGAGTGATTTATGTAGATTTTTCAGAAATGAAATTGGAATAAAAGCTATAGGCGGTAACTCTTACCTCAGCCAAAATCTGGGCATGCAGTACTATGGTGATAGAGACATTGGGGATGATGACAAACAGCAATCTACGTAGGAACTTAACCAAAAGGGAAACAAGAAAAACAACACCACCACCAACATTGATTGTCACCTATATACTAGCAAACTGGTGACAGGGGCATGGGCACCATGAGGTCCAAAGGCCAGCCTGTCCGGTCTGATTCCAGAGAAAAGGTAATGCAGCACAAATTGCCAAAAAGTCAAAGTTGGATGTGATAGAAAGGTACAATATCAGAACACCCAGAGTACCACAGCTCACCCCACATGAGGCCCAGCAGACAAAGAGCTCAAGGCTGTTGACCCAGCCTCCAAATTCCCCAAATCTCAGTCCAATTAAGCACCCATACAATGTGCTGGTCAAACAAGTCCGATTCCCGGAGGCAGGACCCCACAACACACAAAGGATCCACTGCCATCGTCCACAGGACTACCCCAGAGGTCAACCACACTCTGAGGTACCAGAGCCTGGAATCTGACAGTCAGGGACCTACTGTAGGTAACCAAAGAACAAGGACACATGCAATCACCCAAATCAAGGAACCAGAAAACCAGTGTCTTAGATAACCAATGAACTGGGAAACCAAATTCCAATGAAACCAACAGAACCAAACATCCAGAGTGCCTAAGACTTGAATAACCCAAAAATGAATAAAAACCTATGAAAAAAATCAAGGAAACAGAGGGCCATGGAAAAAAATAACAAAGAAAATACAAAAATAGACCTCTATATAAGCAAGCAGGTCAAGAAACCAGGAGAACCAGAGACTTGGTTAATGAAGTTATCAATGATCCAAATTATCGAATGAAGCTTACCATAGAGCCAGAGTAAAATAAGGAACGACAAACCTGGGTAAGCAAAGAAGTTTGTAAAGGGAGCCTTAAACAACCAAGGGATCCAATGAACCAGAAAGCCAGTGGTCTAGGCAACCAGGGAACTGGAAAACTGCTGTGAGTTGGACCCGGATCTTAAAATCTGAATCAAGTAAACTTACATCACCAAATCTTAAAACATAATTCCATTGGCCTGAATGAATATGCAAAACATGCAAATGTAATTGTCTTCATGCCAAGCCGCATGCTGCAGCTCTTTACACACTTCTTACCTTTCATGCCGAACTTGGAGCGCCTGCCATATTTGTTAATAAGGACAAACATGACGAGGAGGAGGACACAGGCAAAGCCAGCCAAGCCCACTGCAATCGACACCTAGAAACACAAACAAACACAAAACACACATTGTTTTTTTTATTCACACTAATGCATATTATAGTCCAATGATTCTAATTACCCAAAGAAAAGTCTCAAGAGTGCTTGGAACAAATGTTGCAGTAGCTAATTTATTCAAATTATATTCATTCTATCTCATTTATTAGAAATACAGAAATGAAAAAGAAATAAGGCATCTTGCTAATCCAAATCTGTGAGATAAAACATACTTGACAAACCTCTGACTATTGCAGAGCGTTTTAAAGTTTTTTATCTTTCTATAACATATGAATCAGCGGTGGCTAGGTTACACTGAAATTCTATTTTCCTTATATTTTTCCTTGAGAAGCTTTTATCCAAACACGCTTACAGATGAGTCAGAGCCCACTCCGAGATCTGCACTTAAGATCCTTGCTCAAGACTCAATAGTAGCAAACCTCCCGGTCAAATTAGTCATAAATAAAAAAAAATATATATAGAAGATAAGGTCATCACTGGCAAGTCCATGTTCACATCCAAAACACAAGGCCACAGGTCAAAAGAAAGGAATACCAGATGAACATAGTGAGTCAAATAATAGGCATCTAGAGAAAAAGAGAACTATGCAACTAAAGAAATAATCAAGAACCAGGAACAAAGGAAACTAAGAAAATATGTAACTATGGATCCAGGTAGAATGTAAAGAGCAAAAACCAGAGATTTATGAAACCATTAAAGTAGGGAGCAATAAAAAAAAATGAATTCATCCATCAATCCATGAACCTAACATTCATCTGTTCCATACAGTTTATCTTGTGCAGGGTCGCATGGGGGCAGACCAAGCAAAGATGAGATTCAAACCTCCAAGTGGGGGTTGGAAATGTGAGGTCGCAGTTCTGACTGCTGAGCCAAGGTGGTACCTCCTACAGTACCTAACCAAGGAATCTGAAACTATGGAATTAGAAAGCATGTAACTGAAGAAACCAGGAAAATACGAAACATAAGAACACAAGAAGCACACGCTCTGAACCTGCACAGACAATAAGACAAGCAGGAATTTGGTGAACTAAGGTTGCCCTTTTCCATTAGCCTGGCTTGTCAAATAATCCGCAAACGTCCATAACGTCATTATTGCCACTGCCATATAAGCTGAGCTGGACTGAAGCACCAATGCTGAATTTGGTGAAGCAGGGACATGTGGGTGGGACTAAAATACTATTGTACAGACTACCAATTAGCCAAAAACTAGACCATTCTTTCTTCTCTACCCGTGGAAAACTCTTTGGCTAGTCTAGTGAATGCTGGTTTTGAAGACTTTAAGAAGTAGACATGCAAAAAGATCTGTGGAACTAGACCAGGAAAACCAATGTTTGAGAAAGGAACTTTGAGAAAGGAAAGACGCAGAAACAAAGGAACTAGAAGTGGAGAAAACTAGCAGAACACTATCTAAGAGGGAACTATTGAACCAACCTAAATATGGAACACATGGAAATAATTAGAAAACAATTTGGGAAAACATGTGTTGGATCATAGGAACTAAATAATAGAGCCATTAAACAAGGAAAACAGGGAATTAACTAGGAATTTAGCAGGGAATTAGAACAGTGAACTGAGGAATCATATGGAATGTTATAAATATGGAACCAGGGATCTAGTGAATAAAGGAACCTGGGAAAACATTATACAACTGCAAAACCCTTGTCTGTAACTTCTCCAAGTACACTCACAAACCTCAATGATGCAATTTATTTTGCAAAATATATACCCACCAGCCACTTCATTAGGTACACCTGCCCAACTGCACGTTACCACAAATATCAAACCAGCTAATCATATAATAACAGCTTTACGCATTTAGGTACATAGACACGTTCTAGGCGATCTGCTGAAGTTCAATCCAAGCATCACAAAGGGCAAGAAAGGTGATTTAAGTGACTGTGAGCATGGCATAGTTGTTGGTGCCAGACAGGCTGGTCAGATGAGTCTCAATTTCTGCTATGGAAAGCAGCATAAAAGCATGGATCCACCCTGCCGTGTTTTAGCGGTTCAGGCTGGTGGTAGTGGTGTAATAGTGTGGGGGAGATACTGTTTCTTGGCACGGCACACTTTGGGCATGGTTTAAATCCCACAACCTACCTGAGTTGGTCCTGACTGTGTCCATCCCTTTATAACCACATTATAATGCATCATGTGTCACAAAGCTACAATCATTTCAGACTAGTTTCTTGAAAATGACAGTGAGGTCACTGTACTCGCACGGCCTCCACAGTCACCAGATCTCAATCCAAAAGAGCACCTGTCGGACGTGGTGGAACTGGGTAATCTCATCATGGACACACAGCCGACAAATTATTGTAACGCTCTCTTGTCAATACGGAGTAAAATCTCTAAGGAAGGTTTGCAGCACCATGTTGAATCTCTGCCATGAAGAATTAATGAAGGTGGTTCTGAAGGTCAAAGGGGTCCAACCCAGTACTAGCAAGGTGTACCTAATGAAGTGGCCGGTGAGGTATGTAAAAGTTCATGTGATGGACTCTATGGTCTTTAGTAACTTTTTGACCTTTTTTTATGCTAAAACAAGACAACCCGAGGTCATGCATCCAGGCTAAGATTTGTCCAAGAATGGAGAAACGAAGAGAGTTTTAATCACGAATTCTCTTCGACAGTGCAATTTGTTCCAAGACCATGGCTTAATCCGTGTCCAGAATGGCTCTGAGCCTCGGCGTAATCCTGTGCAAAAACAAATCAAAAAATAAATGGAGGGAATAAAAAAAAACAAAAACAAAAATGCAATGCAGAGAGTGCTTCATCATCTCACAAAAAGACAGAAATAAGCGTACACGTTCAGAACGATAAGGCTAACGGTGACAGGGTTTCTGCCCAAAGGACTGTGTTACTAAACACACACACACACACACACACAGTCTGAGAGGATTAGCCTGACTTCCAGACCGTTTCTATAAAGACGTTTTCATGCTCCAATCCGTGGACAAACAAGATTTAACGAACTTTCTCTCCACGCTTGATCGAGCAGCAAAGTGGCATGAAACTTTTATTACTCGAATATTTCTTTACCATAAGCAGACTTTAATACGGCGTCTGGAATACTCAGATTGCAGCTGCGAACATAAAATTGGACAGAACGAATATTTCTCTTGCTCAAAGAAACGCTGTGGAGTTGGAGAGATATCCCGCGCATCCATCTGGATCTTTTGAACTCGATTTTATTTATTAATTTACTAAGCCTTTTATGTGTTTTGTTCTGATGTCGATCCGCTAATCAGGAACATTGTATTATAAGAGGATCCTGTTTCCACTTCACGCGGCAAGCGCTAAGAGTTCAGCAGATTTACGGCGTGTAAACATGTCCTCACTCAAGCAAACACGGCGGCTCAGCCTTTGTCTAAACACTGCCCTGATGACGCCGGAATATAGTGCGAAAATCCCAAGTCAAATAAAAGCAGACAAAAAAGCTGCAATAAAGCAATCCGAAGAAAAAAGCGCACTCTATAATTAAGATCTCTGAACGCTCAAAGGCTCGGCTCCCCTAACGCATTGCTATTAAAAAACCTCCCTAATCTCGATCTAGCCAATTACAACACAACTATGAGCTAAATTACGTTTTTAAGAAGCTGTAAAACACGCAGGCTTCAAAAGAACGAAGGAGAGAAAAATGAAAGAATGCTATAAAGAGGATTAAAGTAGTTTAAGTTTAAAAGGCTTTCTCCAGCTTTAATCCCTGTACCTGTTCACTTTTTTAACATCCTACAAAAAAAAACATATGCTTCTCCACGCTGTATTTGTTTACTTTACCAATCCCAACATGCTAGCTGTTAAATTTAAAATGCTTTAAATGCTTTAAATGCTATCAACACAGACTGTATAAGACCTGGACAAACCCTCTGGGCAAAAAAGAGCTGAAATGTTTGACTGTTGGTTCAAACATTACCTCTGTTACCCACTAGTTAGCTTATCTTAGCTTAGCAACAGTGTCTTGTTTTCAGTTGCATCTCCGCAACATGATGCTGCCACCACCATGTACAGTGTTAGTTTTCCGCAACACATACTGTAGTGTTTTGCATTTAGGCCAAAAAGTTAAATTTTGGTCTCTTCTGACCAGAGCACCTTTTTCCACATGTTTGCTGTGTCCCCCACATGGCTTGTCACAAACTGCAAATGGGACTTCTTAAAGCTTTCATTCAACAATGGCTTTCCTCTTGCCACTCTTCCATAAAGGCCAGATTTGTGGAGTGCACGACTAATAGTTGTCCTGTGGACAGATTCTCCCACCTGAGCTGTGGATCTTTGCAGCTTCTCCAGAGTTACCATGAGCCTCTTGGCTGCTTCTCTTATTAATGCTCCACTCGCCCGGCCTATCAGTTCAGGTGGACGTCCATGCCTTGGTAGGTTTGCAGTGGTGCCATACTCTTTCCATTTTCGAATGATGGATTGAACAGCGCTCAGTGAGGGTTAAAGATTGGGATATTTTTTTTTTATAACCGACCCTGCTTTAAACTTCTCATCAACTTATTCCTGACCTGTCTGGTGTGTTCCTTGGGCTTCATGATGCTGTTTGTTCACTAATGTTCTCTAACAAACCTCTGAGGGCTTCACAGAACAGCTGTATTTATACTGAGATTAAATTACACTCAGAGTGTGGACTCTGTTTAGTAATTAGGTGACTTCTGAAGGGGATTGTTTTCAACTGGACTTTAATAAGGGGTATCAGTATCAGAGTACAAGGGCTGAATACAAACGCACACTACAATTTTTAGCTATCAATTCTAAAAATCATTTTTCTTTCACTTTACAATGATGTGCCACTTTGTGTTCGTCTGTCACCAGTGTTGGGTGTAACACGTTACAAAGTAAGAGTACTTGGATTACTATTTTGATATAACGAGTAATCTAACACGTTAGGTCGCCATTTAACTACTCAGTTATTTAGTTACTTTTTCAAAAATGTGATCCGTTATTCAGACAATTTATGTAATCCGTAAGCCAGATAGCAGTCATTCTCAATCCGTTATTGTGTGTGTGTGTGTGTGTGTGTGTGTGTGTGTGTGTGTGTGTGAAAGTCGTCCTACAAGCCCCGCCCCCGATAACCCGCCTCCTTCTGTTATTCCTGCTGTTATACCCCTATCACACCTATGCGGTTTGACTATGCGAGGACCGACGCACGGAAAGATGAAAACGTAATCACAGCACCAAAACTCACGGTGAATCATGATGAACCGCACTTACGGCCACTGCCAAATTTATGGGCCAAACTTCACTGAGTGATGATGGTAGAATAATTATAAAAGGTCTTGACTAAAACAACATGCATGAGGAATCACAAAGGAGTTTTCATTTTCTGCAATGGAAAAGTACTGAACTAGTTACTTTAATCAGAAAGTAACGCTGTAATGTAACTGATTACTTTTTAAACACTGTAATTTTGTAACGTAATTAGTTACTTTAAAAAGTAACGTCCCCCAACACTGTCTGTCACATAAAATCCAAATAAAATATAATAATTTACGTTTGTGGTTGTAACCTGACAAAATGTTGAAAATTTCAGGGTATGAATACTTTTGCAAGGCACTGTAAAATATTAAGGTGGCTAATGTTAATTTATATGGTTAATCTAAGGCCACTTTGCATCTAACTTGATCGTCCACAACCTATGTGTTGTCCCATGTTGTCTCGTTGTCCTACATTTCTTGTGGTAAGTTAAACTACAATGATTTCAGTTATCTGTTTAGATAAAGTAATGAATAACGGACCTGCGCTGCAGCTGTCATTCAATAATCATGCATAATTTTATGGCTTAACATAATTTAAACCAATGAGTTACATACATATTCGCATCAATATTTGTACATCATAAGTATAGTGTACTGTAGTTATCATGAATGGAAATTCTAGCTATCCAGACCAAAACCTTCTTTTTGTACCAGGCTGCAAACATGCTTGTTTCTGTTGTAAAGTTTGACATTTTAACACGGAGCTCTTTGGAGACTGAATGGTCATTTAAGAAACTGCACATTTTGGCACTTCTGTGTTGGACAAATTTTTCAGAGTTTTTAGGTTATGAATGCTAAAGACAGGTCCTGACTTTATAATTATGACATTATGAGATATTTCATCTTGTCTCGGGTTTGACAAACTGGAAATATGTGAAAGGATATTAATTTAACTGTTTCTATTTTATATTATATATTTCCCCTTTGGAATTAATAAATTATTGTATGGGAAATAAAAAATCCTTAAATTACTATTAGTCTTCCACCACATCAATGTGCCAATAGTTACAGTGTTTCTTTTGTATCTAGTGTTTTTGGATCTATTTTATTGTCATGTTACAAAAAATGAATTAACACCTTCTGACCATCCAGGATCCAGCATTCAGGAGCACTATGGTGTCGTACAGTATGTAGAGATGAGGTTTAGGAAACATCCTGATGACGACATTTTTTACGATTTTTGTAAATATATCTTTGTATATTTCATCATTTTCTATTCATAAAGAAATGGTTTAGACATTTAAATCTACAAATCATTAAGTAAAAAAAAGTAAGTTAAACTCCAACTCAGAGCTCAGAGCTTGTCTTGCAAAACATAAATAATAGAACAGTTTTGATTTTATTCAGAGTTCAGAAGAGAAGGTGAGAATGATGTTAGATAACGAGCGCACTCTCACCCCGAACGTGTCCTCTTCAGGTCGGTGAGTAACAGTGATGGTGGGAGTTAGACTCGCACTCACAGGAGTGTGAGCTGTAGGGTGAACTGTGAACACAGCACACACACACACACACACACACACACACATACACACACACACACACACACACACACCAGGATACACATTCAGTACACTGACAAAAACTGTGTAATGTATATATTACTACTAGATCTGTCCATGAATCAATGAAATTTTACTTATGGCATCAACGAAGCTTCTGTCTGTCTGTCTGTCCATTGTCTCACTGTTTATCTACTTGTCTGTCTACCAGACTGTCTGTCTGTTTTTCTATCTGTGTATCCAACTATCAATTTACCTGTCTGTCTGTCTGTTTGTCTGTCTTTATATCAATGTGTATCTGTATATTGATTGTCTGATGTCGTTTGGTGAATCTAACTGTAATTTCCCTGTCTGTCTGTCTCTCTGTCTGTCTGTGTATCCAACTACTTGTCTATTCATGTGTCTGTCTGCCTGTCCTTATTGATCCATTATCTCTCTGTCTGTTTGTCTCTATCCAGCTGTCTGTCTATCTCTACATCCCCGAGTGCACCTATAAACATCTTTCTACCTGTTTGCACCTGCCCAGGTGTCTGTCTCCCAGTCTGTTATACTGTATATCACATAATATTTGGCTATCCACTGGGTGTGTCTATCTGTCTCTCTGTCTCTCCATTTATTTTCCTGCTAGCCCTGCTGTTAACTATCTACCTGTCTGTATGTATGCCTAATTTGCTACCTGTCTACCTGCTTGTGTGACTAACACTCTGTCTACCTTTTCTTATGACCTGTCTGTCTGTTTTCTTGTCCATCTGGGTGACTGTCTGTCTGCTATTATGCCTGTAAATCGATTAATTTGTATCTATTCTTATCTGTCAGTCCAATTGTCTGTCTCTCTGCCCAGATGTCTGCCTGTCTGTCTGTCTGTCTGCCTGTTTGTCTCTCTTTCTGTGTGTAAATGAAGGTATGATGATGTGAGCAAAAATGTACTTACTGTATTCCACATAGTCTCCTGGGAATAAAGAGAAAAAGAGCAATCAGCATCTTTCAATCAATCAATCAACAGAATATAGACAACACATACACACACACACACACACACACACACACACACACACACACACACACACACACAGTGCAAGGAAATTCCCCATGAGAATTCGTTCTGTCACGTCTCCTCATTAACCTTTACACACTTAAAGTGTTTATTTCACATCATTAACCCAGTTTATTTACAACACACAGCTGAGACACGTTCAACACCGGAGCTATGAGCTATGACGTTTATACAACGGGTATGGAAGGAGTTTCCAGTGTCAGTGCTTTGTTAGAGTGACTTCACACCAACAAAACTTTACTATGAATTGATAAAAACTACTGTATCCTCTTTTTAAAGAAAAAAAAATTTATCATACTGTGTTAAGAAAACAATCAACAATGAAGTTAAAGGACCCCTAAAGGTGATTATTTTTATGTTAACCCTCTCCAGGAACCATCACATCAGAGGACTCTGACTGTCATCTGTGCTTCATGTTAATTTAAAGAACTTCTGTTATATTGAACTTTCAGCTGCATAACACACATGGTGTTATATCATTTCTATCTGTTATCACCCAGATGAGGATGGGTTCCCTGTTGAGTCTGGTTCCTCTTAAGGTTTCTTCCTATTGACATCTCAGGGAGTTTTTCCTTGCCACCGTCGCTGTCACCCTCGGCTTGCTCATCAGAGACATTTCATTCATCATTCATTCATTCATCTCATTATTATCTAGACACATTTTTCTCACACATACACACTTCCATAAATTTTCTTTTTATTCTTGTGATGCTGCTTTAAGACAATGACATTGTTAAAAGCACTATATAAATAAAATTTATTGGAATTGAATTACTCCACATTGGCCTGGCAATGCCTTGGGATCCCCAGTCTGAGTTAGCTGAGGTTTCTGGGTAAAGGGAAGTTTGGGGTTCCCTGCTGAAACTGTGACCCCGTGACCCGAATTTGGATAAGCGGTTGAAGATGGATGGATAGATGGATGTTGTTTAACCCTTACAAATTGTTTAACGCTCTATTTCTGGTTCAATAACTCACATTATCGCAGGAGAATGAAACATTTCTTTGATTTCTAAGTATAATAATTTATCACTAATCTAGATTTAAATATTAATTACCAATAAATTAACAGTCCTACTATTATAAATTATTACAAAAATGTCAAGAAAGTTTTTTTTACCATCAAAAGGCGCTCCCATGAAGTGTGCGTCGACCATTTTGGTGGTCACACCCAGGTCGTTACGAGCCTCGAGTGTGTAGTTGCCGTTGTTGTGGTGGGTGGGGTTTTTGAAGATGAGGCAGCCCTCGAGCGAGTCTCGGTAAACGTCGGCCGCCATACTGATGTATTTGGTCTGAGGCAGCTCGGTGTCTTTGTAGAGGAAGCGCACCTTGGGCAGCGGCTGGCCTCGGACGATAAACATCATGCACGTGTCGTGCCATTTCTCTGGTTTTTCAAAGCGTATGATTGTAGGAGGGACTGCAGACGAGACACAGAAAGATGGAGTGTTTAACCTTCAAGTGCACTGGTTACAGGGAGCCAGAGAGGGGAGAAAACCTGTACTGCATTACACAGTGATTCACTCAGACCCTACACACACAGAAAAACACAATGAACTCAGCTCCCTGGACCGTCCTGTGTTTTTTTTTTTTGTTTGTTTGTTTAAAGATGTGCTGTTTTTAAAATAATATTTAGCATAGATGTAAGTAATCAAGTGGATTTACAGCAAAGTGTTTTATTTCTCTTACACTACAGCAGTTCACTGATCAATGTGACCTAAGGAGCTCACTTGGCATGTGGCCTCCCCTTCAGCAGGTGTGAAGGGACGCTGCTGCTCGATCGGGCATGGCTTGCGAAGGCCAGCTTAGCTTGTGAAGGATGATTGTTAATGGATCCCAGACTTGCTCCGCTCTATAAAAACGAGGCGTGGAGCTTAGCTTGAGGTCCAAAGTTTGGGAGCGAAAAGAATGTGTGGTGGTTGTTTACCTTCGGGAATGGCATGCCACGCACGCTAGGGACTTCAAAGGTGGGTGAACTGAACACCACTGTTTGATCGTCGCATAGACAGCCACTAAAGGACCACACAAGCTGCCAAGGCCCTTTAACTATTACAGAGAGCCAAAGAGGAAAAGACAGCTGCATCGACATTAATGCCCTGTTTCCCAGCCGGGATCATCACTGCAGTTACTGAAGGAGTGGCATCCGACACTGGCTGCGATCGTCTTTGACTCCCGTCTGCGGCCGCATCCAAGAAAAACTTTTATGTACAAATTCTTATGGTGTTCTGTAAATTTAAACAACTCTGATGTGGTTTAGGATGAATAGAACACACTTGGGGAAGTGCTGTGGAGTTCTTCACACTTCAAGATCAACCTCAACATCACACACACAATGGAGCAGAAGAGAAACTTTCTAAATGTATAATGTTCTCGATGGACAGACTCCTTACTAAACACATCATCACTATAACACTCATCCACCTCATCACCTGTCAGGCATTCACAGCCTTTAATTACTGTCATCTAAAATAGACATTACCGTCTACATCCATCTACCCGCACACTTTACACTCCCACATCTACCTCCGCTGAAACATCAGCTGAAACATCTACCAGAAAGTGGGTCAGCTCCTCGCTCATCCTCAAGCTGACTCAGGAAACCTTATGTCCTTAAAACATGAAGTGTCTCTTTCCTTACACACACTTTTTAGAAATGAATCTTATATGATGGATAAATAAATAAAAGAATGAAAATGTAATGGATGGAGGTAAAGATGGCGTGGATGAAGATTGGGACGAAGATGGAGATGGGGATGATGGAGATGATGAAGATGAAAACAGAAAGGATTAAGATGGAGAGGTGGAAGATCGGAGAAGATAGAAATAAAAAAGAGGGGACATGAAAAGGATTGAGGTGGAAAAAAAGTGGGTTAAAGTGAAGATTTAGAGGATGGAAGTGGACATGGAGATGATGGAGGTGGAGAAGAAAAGGACAAAGATAGAGAGGATGAAGACTGAAGAAGATGGAAATGAAAATAAAGAGAAGGGAGATTAAGGGAATGGAGGTGGACATGGTGAAAATCAAGATTTAGACGAAAATAAAAAGCAAGATGGATGGAGGGGGAGATTAAAAGAATGGAGATAGAGAGAATAGAGATGAAGATGATGGAGATAGAGAGAATAGAGACACAAAAAAGAGATGAAGTTAGAGATTTGGGAGTAGAGGACAGAGATGCAGATGTCATAGGTGAAGATGAAAAGGATCAGGTACAAAAACACAAACATCAGACTTTTTATAGTCCTGAGCATCTGCTACCCTCTGAAAGTCGATACGTTACTGAGTGTAAAGAGCATCATATTACACCATGCTGGGCAACAGCCTCGGTCCCAGACATAAACACACGAACCACAGACTGTGTGAGCATCAAATAAAAACACAATTTTTTCAAACCAATTCAAACCAAAATTAATAAACACTGCATTTTTCCAACTGGATTTTTGTGAATATCTAAAAAAAAAAATTATAATAAATAAAAAAAAGGAAAGGGAGCAGATAACAAAATAGAGGCAAGTATACAGTTCTTTATGTATATGACAAAACATAAAGAACTGTGCAAATAAAAAAGGAAGACAATAGGATGGATTGATGGATGATTGATAGATGGATCAGTGAATGGATAGATAGATAGAACATAAGAAAAAAATCAGATGAAAGAATAAAATAAATGATGGAGGTATGTATAGTGAAGATAATAAATAAAAGAAATTGACAATACAAGAAAAAAATGTAAATAAAAGAGCAGATAAAGATTTGGATGAGGGATGAAAAAAAAGAAAGAGCAAAAAAGAAAAAGGAAAATGTACAAAAGAAGGAAAGAAGCAAAAAAAGAAAGAGACAATACAATAAATTGTGTAAAAGTTAAAATGCTGAATAAAGGACAAAACAATAGAGTAGGAAAGTCCAGATAGATGAAGAGAAAAAAGGAAGAAAAAGAGAAGACCAAAGAGGAGAAGGTGACTCACACTGGACGGAGAGGTGGACGGAGGTGTTGCTCATGCCCACGATGTTCTCGGTGGTGCAGGGCAGCAGGGACAGGTTATCATCCCGACTCACGTTAAACAGGGTTAATGTCAACGAGTGCACGTGGGGAGGAAACTGAGTGGCCTGGAAATGAAAAAGAGTCACGTTAACACACACACACACACACACACACACACACACACACACACACACACAGAGTGTTAGAGAGTTTACCTGTTGTGTGCTGATGGAGTGCAACGAGTTAACCTTCCAGTCCACATCAGGAACTGGAACTCCAGACCCATTACACGTGATGGTGACCTGATCTCCCTCCTTCACCGTCAGGCTGCTGTTTGTCACACTGATTTCTGGAACATCTGCACAAACATAGACAGAGGTAGATGTTAGAGGGAGAGACGTGGAACAGACAAAAACCTGAGAAAAACATGGGAGAGGGACATCACAGTGAAATACCAAGGTGGGACAACAGATAATGTCAAGACAGGAAGAGTTTCTAGAGTGAGAGGCAAGGTGAGGGACACAACAGAGCAAGACAAGACAGAAAGATGTCAAAGAGAAACTCAGAAAGAGAAAAAGACATCGCATGAGGACAAGAGAGGGGAAAACATCAGAGAGAGAAGATAAAGAGATGTGATGTGATATGGCAGAGAGAGACGCCTGCGAATGATGTCAGAGGAAACCATCAAAAGGAGACATCAGAAAGAGACAAGAAAAAGGGAGATGGAGAAGGAATGAGACATCAGTGGAAACTAGCAGACAAAGAGATGTTAAAGAGAGACATTAGAGAGAGACGTCACAGTGAGCCATCTGAGAATTGTGAGAGTGAACTTCTGTTTGTTTGTATTATTTAAAAACATAGATAGTAATGTGTAGTCCAATTATACTACAGTCTCTCCTGTCAATCACAATCACATTAGCCAATTGTGAGCTTCTGTCAGCTCAGGTATGTGTAAGCGGGCAGATAGCGCTTTCCCCCTGTAAAGTGGTGGTGCCACTTTACAGGGGGAGTGATGGTGATGGTAGTGATGGTGATGATGATGATGATGATGATAATGGTATTGATGGTGGTGGGGATGAAGATGATGTTGGTGATGATAATAATGATGATAATGGTGATGGTGATGATATGATGATGCTGATGATGGTGGTGGTGATAGTAATGATAATGGTGGTGGTGGTGGTGATGAAGATGATCGTGATGATAATTATGATGATAATGGTCATGATGGTAGTGATGATAATAGTAATGATACGGATGGTGATGATGATGATGATGATGATGGTGGTGGTGATGGTTATGATAATGGTAGTGATGGTGAAGATGATGATGATGATGATGGTGATGGTGATAATAGTAGTAATGGTGGCAGTGATTATGATGATGAGGATGATTGTGATGATAACGGTAATGATAATGGTAGTGATGGTGAGAAATATGATGTTGATCGTGGTGGTGGTTATAATAGTGATGATAATGGTAGTGATGGTGGTGGTGATGATGATGATAATGCTAGTAATGGTGGCAGTGATTATGATGATGATGAGGATGATAATGATGGTGATGATAACGGTATTAATAATGGTAGTGATGATGGTGAGAAAGATGATGTTGGTGGTGGTGGTTATAATAGTGATGATAATGGTAGTGACGATGATGATGATGATGGTAGTGGCAGTGATAATGATTATGATAGTGGTGATGATGATAATGGTGATGATGGTGATAATGCTGATTATGTTGGTGGTGATGATGTAGTATCAATGATGTTG
>JAOVVA010000052.1:4290781-4305731 GCA_028565275.1 Leiocassis micropogon | reverse complement strand
CGCGGAAGCGAGAGTAGGTCTCTCCTGTCCATTCACAAGAAGCGCAGAGGCGCGCTTGAGAAGTGGACGGAAAACTTCCTGATCCGGTGAGAGCGCGAAAGAAAGGGGGAATTCCGTCTTGTGCACGTCTGCCAGATGTCTGCACTGTTTAAACCCAGGAATGCGACGCGCGCAAAGCAAACAAAAAGTGTGGAGATCGCGCTCCGAAAGAGATCACGCGGAGGTACGGATCTCCTAACAAACTCCACCATACTCCACTTTTAATCTCGCTTGCACACACACACGCGAACTCAATGCAGTCCTGAAGACAAAAAGATCTGAGGATGTTTCTGGTTCACTCCTATTTATAACCTGCAGGTACACTTCATCAGATGAAAAAATTTGGCGTGTTTGATACACACATACTTCACAACCGATAACACAAAAAGATGTTCCCATAGCGTTTTCACGCAGCATCGAGTGTAGCTTTTGAAAGGGAACACCAAGTCAGATGTCAGTTGGTATCCTGGGCACTTCCTCATGCCTCTTTGTCTCCCTGTGTCTCACCTCACCAGACTCAAATCAGTTGAAAAGATCCATGACCCAGAGAGCCAGACCGAGTAGGGGCTGCTGCTTACCCTTGACCACCTCCTCGGCATCCACACCTTCAGCCTCAACTGACCTTGACCACCACATACTAAAGGCCCAAGGACAGCACTGCCTACTCACTTCATGCAAGTTCTTGAGACGTCCCATCTCCTCACCCACTTCTCTGTTTTACGAAATAAAAAAAGACGTACTCTAACTGATCTGTGTCTGGCTCGCCACGCTATATTGGCTTTGCACCATGCTCACATTCTATACCACAAACAGTGGTTGTGCTTAAAATATTAATAAAATATTAATAAATAAAGCTTTCACACTCAAAAATGTAACAAATTTTGCTGAAGAGATTTTATCATAAAAGTGCTTCTTGGATGTCTGTGTACTTTCCTGTTTGTTACATTTATTTCATGTTTTTGGACCTTTTTCTCATTAGTCCTTCATATCTTACTTCTGTCTACAAGATGAGCCCTGCTCTGCTCGCCTGGTTTCGGCTCTGTGCCTGGATTTTGGATTGTCACTGGATTTTAAATTTGTTTGCTTTCGTTTTTGCCATTAAAGTCTCAGTTGGATATCAAACTCTCAGTGTCTTATTTTATTGATGACACTAAAAGAGATTTCAGACGTCAACCTTCACTGAGCTTAACACTGGAGGACACTGATACAAAGTCATTACTCACAAAAATGTCTAAAATGTAATCTTAATTACTAAGGGTGCTTATTATGCAAAATTCACTTTTAAGTCATGTGTAGACATTCAGGTGGGTCTTTAGTCAGTGTGCACAAACAAAACATTTTTTGTATTGGCTGTGGTTTAAACAAACCAATTTCCCACAATATGACCGCACATGAGAAGTTACGCATTGCCCGGGCTTGGTGTTCAGTTCTGCTGTTCTCTGGAGCGGCATGGCTCAACAGTGGCTCATTTACATAGACATTAAAATGGCGCATTTGGACGAGGAGTGAAAGGAAGAGAAAGAGGAGTTTAAGATATAAATGATTATAAGGTATTATTTTATATTCATATTATTTTATTATTTCAGCTGGAGCACTAACACACACACTGGGAGAGCTCTGTGTTAAAAAATTAGTAACATACAGGACCTTATATGGGATAGAGAAAAGTGTAGATGAGCCTTATGAATGTGGAATGATTGACAGTTGTGTAGGTGTTTCAGACTCCAAGGCAGATGTAATTACACTCACAGGTGGGGTGCAGGTGATAGGAAAAATGCCATGAAACACATACAGTATGTAGATGACGCCAACCTTTTGCACGTTAGATGTAGGAGTGGAGTCAGTCTTATTTTCTTGCTTAATAAAACGACAGACGAGCCGATCGACATGTCTGGAATTATTTACACTCACGTAGGTGTTTTGAAATTTCTGTTTAAAAGATTAGTTGGTGCGGCATCCTCGCTCTCTGTCATAGTGAATGGAGTTTTTTTTTTGGTCATTAACATAAAATACAATCTATTATTGTTTGTCTTATTTATCATTTAAATAACATTAATTAAATGTAGTTCAATGCCTGATCTATATTAAAAAGTGATGTCACTGAAATGTTTCTTTTTTTCCTTTTTTTTTTCTCAGTCATTGTCTATACTGCTTATCCTATACAGCGTCCTAGGGGACTCAGGGAACGAGTTAGGGTACGCCCTAGACAGGGAACACAAGCACGCGCACACACACACACACACACACACACACACACACAAACACCACAGGCAATTTGGAAACACAAATTAGCTTACTCTGCATGTCTTTGGACTGTACCCGGAGGAAACCCACCAAGCAGGGAAGAACACGCAAACTCCACACACACACATACAAACCTAAGGTGGGAATCAAACCCTCGACCCTGGAGGTGCCACTACACCACTGTGCCATCTGATCTTAAACAAAATCCAATTAAATTTAAAACAAAAATATAAAACCAGGAGCTTAAATAATGTTTAATTAACTGATTAACTAAACACAAATCAGCTGAATATATTTCTGAAACAGTAAGTAAACCAGAACTGTGAGTGCAGAAAACATGAAGAAGGATCAATCAAAAAAACATCTGCTCTAATTCCCAATAATGTTATTTCTTCTGCTGCTTGATTTTCCTGCTTTAAATAATAAAATAAAATACAATCCATCAGTGAATGTTTAAATTAATAAAAAAGAAATCCATCAAGAATACATTTCAAAATTGACATTTTGCGGCTTGAAAGGAAAAATAAAAAAAGCTAAAATCTTGAGAGACACAGAAAGGAGAAGAAAAGACATGAACTAGGCTAAATAATTGAACACGGATGCTACTTAGGAAGTAATTTAAAAAGCTGTTTAAACATTTTGAGACAGACGTGATTTGTGAAGAAATTATCATGAAGAATGAACTAGGCTGTGTAACTGATTTACTGTGAACTGTGTTTGGACTTGTATAATTTGGAACATTTCTGTAACTTCATCTCATTACATTGGACTCGAATGCTGCTGTTATTTATCTGAAAGTTTAGCCAGAAGTTCAGCACCTTGGACAGCTGCTAGAACAGATCCAGCACAGGCCCATGCTAAGCATAACAGAGCTGGAGTCAAGTGCTTACAGCTGGATATCGGCAATAATTTAAAGATTTTAAAGAAAGGAAGAAAGAAAGAAAGAATAAAAAATAAACGCAGAACGCCAGAGGCAAATCCTGAAAAGATGCTCGGTCTGCTTTGTTTGCATGAACCCTGCTCTTTACTTCTGTAACTCCCTGCAGGACTGGCTGCAGGAAGTCGCTCTGCCCTGTTGAAGCTGAACCTCTGGCATCATTATTACACACAGACACACACACACACACGCGTGCGCGCGCGCATGCACACACACCTCAAGCATGAAACAAAAAGCTGAAATTCAGCACCTGCTAAAGTTCACTTACGTACAAAGGTGTCTTGCTTATTCACAGTTTGTTAAGTTATACACAGAAGTCTAAGTTAGATGTTTTTTATGTTTGAATGTTCATGTGGCTTAACAAACAAAGAATTAACATTCATCTGAAACTGCTCAGGTACAGGGACTGGACTGAAAGTGAGAAGAGACAAAAACATTCTCCAGGAAGCCTGGAGAACTATTTCTCAAAATACAGCATTAAAATACACTAAAGGCTAGATCTTTGAAAGCAAAATAAGATGAAATCAGGGGGTCAAGACTTCTGCACATTATTGTACAACTCTATTTGACTGCCTAATATGGTCAGGGTTCCTGTTCCATTAGTAGAATTCTATTCCATTACATAATTAGTTATGGATTTCTCTTCTGAGTCTAAAATTCTATTTTCCTTGGCTTATTAGGTCAATTAAAAAGATTCTCCTTCCTCATGATAACAGGTGATCATGTTAAAGTTTACAGAATCGAATACTCTTTTCTTGCCTCATTAAGGTACAGGACTTGATTGCTTGTTTGGGTTTGATTCCAAACCACTCTGTTCTTGATGGCGCCGCTTCTTAGCATAATCGCTAACAGTTTGAGATGTGGGTGTGTGATGAAAGCGAAGGATAGTCCGGGTTTGAAGTGAAATGCTCTGAGGTGTCCGGCTCAGTGTACATCTGTAAACACGACTGGTGTTAGCACTCATTAGCGTGCAGGTGCAACACATTAGCCAAATGGAGCTAAAGCCCAGGATCCAAACCACCAATTTACACAGCAAGAAGAAGTGCGTGTGTGGGGGGAGGGAGGCTTTTTATTCACACTGAGCTGGAAAATTAACAGCACACACACACACACATAAACTTTTGGTTGTTTACCTCAAACTATAATGAGTTATGTGGAGGATTAACGTTGCCAAAAACAGATAAAAATGGAGTATTTAGATGATGATGAGGAGGAGGAGGAAGAGGAGAAGGGGGATGATGATGATGATGATGAGACCTAATTAGGATTCTGCAGTAATCACTCAGCTGGACAAATTCAGTAGCGTGTGTTTTGGAGCGATGGTGACGATTTCTCAGCGGATGAGCAAGCTAGCTGGTGTGAAGAAATCATTTACAGCGAGACATTCAACCGAGTTGAATTTGGGAAGTTTTTATTCGTTATTATTCACCTGACCGTCTTAAACTCCAAAACCTAAATGATTAATATAAAACATAAAATAATAATTTTCCATTCTGTCATAAAAACAGTATTTTTTTATCAGGAATAAAGAAAAACACAAAACAAATATTTCTACTGGAAAAAGAGAAAAGTGTTGTTATTTGTGTTATTTGTTATAATTATAATTTGTTGGTCTGAGACTATACGGCTGATCGTTTAAATTTGTAATTACAGTAGATGTGAAATATTTTATGTTTCATTTTGCTTTAAAATCCAGTGTTGCCAGATCCATACTACATAAAGTATAGTAAAGTATAGAGTATAAATATATGTATGTATTTATTTGGCGAGACATTAACAAAATAGTATTTAATGTGCGCACAAACATCTATTATCTATTCTTACAAGGCTAGAAATCTGTGGAACAACATGGACATGGTTTGTTTTTTACCAAGAAGATCGCATGAGGTGACATGGAGGAGATCCACATCTGCAGACTCTCTACTGGTGTCCCACGGGGCTCAGTACTTGGTCCTCTTCTGTTCTCTCTCTCTACCTGGTGTCTCGATAAGGTCTTATCATCGCATGGCTTTTCATACTACTGTTATGCAGATGACACACAACTCATTCTCTCCTTTCCTCCCTCAGACACTCAGGTTTCCACCTGGATCTCAGCATATCTGGCAGACATCTCATCCTGGATGGCAGCTCATCAAACAGTAAATCCAAACTGCTGTTCATGCCTGGCGATTCATACCCCGATCAAGACCTTGTGATCTCCCTGGACAACAATCAGATCACTTCTTCAGTCACTGCCTGCAAACTTGGGGTAACTCTGATCATCTGGCATTTTCCCCACACATCGCTAACCTTACTCGCTTTTGTCAATTTCTTCTTTACAACATCAAAAGAGTCTGTCCATTTATTTCTTTACAGGCTACTCATGTGCTTGTTCAGTCCCCTGTTATTTCAAGACTGGACTACTGCAACTCATTCCTAGCAGGTCTGCCTCTGTCCACCATTCATCCTCTGCAACTGATCCTGAATGCAGCTACACGTCTCATTTTCAACCCTCCCAAGTTCTCCCACACCACCCCACTTCTCCGCTCCCTGCACTGATTTCCTGTAGCTGCTGCATCAAATTCAAAACCCTAATGCTCACCTACGAAGCTAAAAACATTCCAGCACCCACGTATCTTTCAGTTCTAATCACACATCGCACCGCACCACATTCCCTCTGATCATCCAGCACTGCTTGCCTCGTCCCACCATCTTTCAGGGATCGAGGAAGATATTCATCCAGACTCTTTTCTGTCCTGGCGTGTAGGTGGTGGAATGAACGTCCTCTAGATGTTTATACAGCTGAGCCAATCTTAAAAGCAATCTTTAAACAACGACTTAATATTTTTCTTTAGTCCCCCCCCCCCCCAAAAAAAAAATCCCAACAGTGTGTGACTAATGGTACTTAGTTAGTAACCCAGTAACCCAGTGTAAGGATCTATGAAGTGATGGAATCTACAAAGCACTTTGGTAAGTCGCTCTGGATAAGAGAATTTGCCAAATGCCTAAATGTAAACGTAAACAAGCAAGCAACCCGGTGAACAAACAAACAATAATTTTAAAAAGTTATATGATTCTCTTCTGCTGCATTACTATTCCTTTCAATTATAGTTTTAATTTTCAGTGTTGCCAAATCCAAATTTCCTGTAAAATAAATATTTGTATTTGTTTATTTTTTATCCATACATGCATTAATAAACTAATTCTTACATTTATTTCCATTTAAACTTATGAAATGAAATTATTTAAAATATACATATAAGTACAATAAAATATAATTAATAAAATTTTATTATTTTTTGCAAAATAAATTATTTTTTGAAAAGAATTTTTTTGCAAAATTCTTTTCATAATAAATAAATAAATAAATAAATAAGTAAATAAATATACAAATTGATATGAAAGGCAGCTACATGTCCCTGATTGAATAACATAATATACCTTTTATTCCACAGCTATAGAACCCTAATTAGATTCAGATTTTGTTATATACTTCCTGTATATATACTTTAATATAACTTATATACTGGTGGCACAGTGACTTAGTGGATGGCACTTTTATGTCCAAAAACATGCAGATTAGGCTAATTGGCATTCCGAAATAGCCCATCCTGTGTGAATGTGTGTGTGAATGTTTGTGTGAATGTTTGTGTCCTACCACAGTCATACAAAATGGGAATAAATAAAGAGGTCACCATTGGCCTCCACGGCCCCTAGTTGGACTACAGAGGTTCCTACATAGATGCATGCATGGATGGATGGATGAATGGATGGATATACATATAATATTTATCCATCCATTTTCCATATCACTTATCCTATGTAACATGGTAACATGGGACCGGAGCTTATCCCAGGAGCTGATGTACATGGCAGGGTACACCCTGGAGATGGTGCCAACAAATCACAGGGCACATTTATATTCACACACACAATCACATGCTGCAGCCAATTTGGAGACACCAATCAGCCTACAGTGCGTGTCGTCTAAATGATTCATCTGTTCTCCATAAAATCAACAGGAAGACACACTCTCTCTCTATCTCTCTCTCTCTCTCTCACACACACACACACACACAGTAGGAAGCAGGCTTTAATATTGATCACAGCTCGATGTAATTGCTCACAGCATGTAGATACAGGCGGAGCCCTGACCCGGCCAATGATGCTCGTTTTCCTGCACTGATGTCACCCTCATCGACAATTACTCCATATATATACTCCTCTGATTTATTATTGATATCACTTCATCCATCATCCAGAACCTCGCTCCTGATTTACCTTGTGCACGTCGTAATAAGATGCTTTTCACCAGAAAGACAAGATATGGATTTTCTGTTGTGTATAATAGTTTACTGTGTTTTTTCTTGCTTTTTTGCTCCATTTTCTCTCCTAATTTATCCACATCCAGTACAAAAACCGGTATAGAACAGAGGCAGGTGGTTGCTCAGGCAGTTAAGGCTCTGGGTTGATGAGGGTTGGGGGTTCGAGCTCTGCCACTGCTAGGTTGCCACTGTTGGACCCTCGGGCGAAGCCCTTAGCCCCATGCCTATACAAGCATCACAAGGGGAGGCGGGACCCACCGTCAGGAAAGCGATGATCCGTAGGAACGGTGCGAAGTGGACAGTGAACGTGGGACAGCTGTGTGTTGAAATGGGTGGGAAAAAAACTTTGTACTTGGATATTCTGGACATTTTTAACAATCCTGATAAAAGCTGATTTACGTGAACATGAAGTCGGCAGAATCGAGAAGCGTGGAAGGATCATGAGCTAGCAATGGAACCAAGAATATGATCCGTAACTGCATAACTCAAGATTTAGCTTTTACTTCTGATGCTTAATGCCAATCTTTGCAGTAAAATGTGTGTGTGTGTGTGTGTGTGTGTGTGTGTATATAAGATAAAACCACAAAACAGTTTACGTTTCCCAAATCCGAGACTTGTTTTCCCATAAATCAAAGTGAAACTCTGAAGCAGACGGCGCTGATGTACTCTGGTGTAATTTGAAAGGATGAAACAATAAAAAAACAGGAACAAAATAAACATCTTAAATGAACATGGTGTTAAAAGTTTGTGAATCGTGTTGTGTTTCTGAAAAAGCTTTTATGTGAGAAGCTTTTTAAACTAAAGAAAGACGATACATTTGCAATTAGACAATTTAAAATATGACAAAGATTAATTATGTGAACTTAAACCTAACTGAAAAAACGTAACAAAAATATAAATCAATACAAATACAAAAAAAATCTTCTAGAAAGGCTAAAGGTGGAAACTTTACATTTGCTTATGTAATGCAGTCTGATCCGGCTGACAATGAGCGACGCATCGGCTTTGTGTGTGTGTGTGTGTGTGTGTGTGTATTTAAAGCCCAGGATTAGATAAAGGTCAGGAGAACTGAAGGATCCTGCTTGATATCTGCTGCATGTGTTTCTCTCGCTGTAAAACATGCTCGTATTGTATGCGTATCCTCCGAGTGGAAAACTGCGCTTTTGTCGCTCCTCACACAACACACTCACGATATGGCTGAGCCGAGCGCCGCTTCCACCTCGCTGCTTATCTAAAGACTGCACACTAAAGATTCAAATAAATAAATAAATAAATAATAAAGATTTCAGACAACAGAAATTTTCTGATCGATTGCAGACACACGCTGTGCCATTTGTGAAATTATTCATAAACTATACATATGAAAAAGGTTTACATAAATTCCTGTGAAGCTAGATTGTAAAAACATAAGTCAATTTCTGCATAAAGATATCAGCACCATCATTAATGTAAACATTAATGTTTAGTAACAGTAAATAAACATTTTTTTTTTCCTGTTTGGTTAAATCACAATATATGCGACAAATGAAATTATTTGCTTTGACTCCGCCCACAATATGAGCCCAAAATTGGACATTCATTAAAGCAAACACACAAAAGTAGACAATCAACACATATTGCGCACATGGTTTTACACCCGTCAACGTTATCAGAGTTAAGATTTTACTGTTGCGGAGTGAGATAGACTTTCCTAAAAGCACAGAAAGTCATTGAAAAGCAGAACGGGAAATGCACCTGATAATAATAATAATAATAAATGACTACTGCTGACATCATTTCACATTACTCTAAAATGAATTAAGTAAAACTTCATTAAGTAATTTTTTTTCTCTGCCTCTTAACATACTGTAGTACGCATTTTACTATGAAGTCACCCCAAGTGCTACACACAGATAATAAAAAGGTAACGATAAAACTATGACCTATTATTCTTAATTAAATAAGTTATAACCAAGGTGGAATGTTATGTCACACTTAATAAGCCTTTACAAAGTTTAATAAAATGCTATTAATTTAACAGTAACTTAATGGTCAGTGACACACAAAACAATAAGAAATAAAAAAAGAAAGGAAGAACAAACCTATCACACAAAAAATCCAGTGATACCTCGGCATATTAATGGACCACCTTACATCCGTAGCATTTTTGACATATGAACTGCGTAAGTGGAAAGCCAAGCGAAGTATACATATTTTTTTTCTTTTTTTTATCTCATCTGCTGGTGTTAACCAAACCCATGAACACGAAAGACATACAAACAACACTCAATATACCAAACCCAAATGTGTATTATACTGTACAATACTGCAGTGCACAAAATATGACAATTTACAACTATATACAAAATATTTTGGTGTGTATGTGAATGGATGTACTGTATAGTCCCAAGTCCTGTATACTGTGTGTGTGTGCGTGTGGGGGTGCAGGGAGTATTGTATCGGCCCCACCGGCTTTATGAGTCAATCCAGGACCATGATGATAAAAAAAAACACTGTTCTGTGACACTGTACACCCGATAGTGAGTAATCCAATTTTGATGAATCCGCAAAGAGACAGAAGGATTTACCGTCTTATGCAGCGCTGGGAAAAAATGGCGACCAGTCACATTGGTATTGGTATAAACAACAATGTAGTGTTAGTCTCTCTGCATAGTCGCACCTTCCCTTTCAGCATGGTCAGCTGACCTCCTCGCAACACCGAGAGTCCGTCAATCCGGGCTCTCCTCGTGATTTGGAGAGAAAGTCTCACAAGAGTAAAAACACAGAACCAAAGCCCAACTGATGGGGCAATACGTCGTATGGGAACAGGTTATAAAGTACACAATGCTATATAAAAAATTGACTGGCAGTCAATTAAGAACCCATTACGTGGCTGCGCTTCATGTTATCAAGGGCGGTAGCAAGAAGAAAAGGGAGTCGCTTTCAAAGCAGCTGGTGGAGAGAAATCATAAGTTAAGGTTAAGGGAGGTTCAATGTCTATATATTTCATATAAATGTTTTTTCTAAATGTTTAGATTATTTTCAGATGAAAAAATATAATTATAGTGTTGGAAACTGGCGTTTCGCAATACAAAATTTCACCTTAAGAACTCGCCCCACTGGAACGGATTAAATTCGTATGTCGAGGTTCCGCTGTATGTGAAAGTAAAAAATGCATGTTGTGTTTGTGGGGCCCCATTAGCATTTTTTCGTTTAGCCACCAATTCCACCATTAACCCCTGAAATCCACACATGAAGAAAAAAGGAGTCCAGCTCCTCATCTGCTATTTCCCTCTCTTTCTCTAACAGATTGCAGAAAATTGCGAGGTGTGTGTGTGTGGACAGACGTAGCAGGGTGTGTTTGTGTGTGCGACGTGCTCGTGTGAAATAAACAGCAGAAAATGAGGATTTGGTTCAACTCTGGAAATGAGAGCGCTTTGTGGCTCAATTTTCTCTTCTCTCCATTACTCACACTCATTTCTCGCCCATTTTCCCTCTTATTCTCAATCCAACAGACACAGAACGTCTGTGTGTGTCTGTGTGCATGTGTGTGCGTGTGTGTCTTGTGTTATTGTGTCATCTGTTTCCAGCTGAGAACACACTGTGCACATCTGCGCCACTGATTTCTGACAGTCGTTTTTTTTTTTCCCATCGTGTTTTTGCTTTCGTGTTAGAAACTGAGTGTGTTCTGTGTTTGAGTCAGTGGATTTCCCTGACCTTGGTCTTTTGGACTAGCACCTGGGTTCTGTCAGCATGTGTGTGTGTGTGTGTGTGTGTGTGTGTGTGTGTGTGTGTCCACAGATTCTAGAGCTTCCACCATCTTTATCTTTTATATATTAATTCCTTTAAATTGGCTTTTTTTTTAGTTTCATGTTTCTTTTTGAACTTATCTAGTACCATTTATGGTTCTTTTATGTAGAACCCTACACCTGAGGGTTTTTACATTTTTAACCTTTAAAACCATTGGAAAGTTCTGTTTAGTGTTTTATTATTAGAACGCGTTCCAAGTGTTAAGAACCCTTAATAACCCAACACAACCGTGACTGAACCCTTAAAGAACACTATTTTTCTATTACTGAGTACCAAAGGCTAAATGAATACCTGACAGCAAGACTTTTTTACCCGGTTTTACTGGTTGGTTGGATAATTAGGGGTTCTTGGCTTCTTTGTTATAATGTTCTACACAGATTTGACCTTTAATCTGAGTGAAGTGTGCTGGTTATTCTTTAGAATGTGGAACCCTTTCTGATAGAAAAGAAGAATGCTGTAAGGTTATACAGAGAACCATCTAAGGTTACCCCCCTATAGTAAGAAGTAAAGTAATCCTAATGATTCTGTGAGTGTAAACTGATGAGCCATAATGAACTAGTAGACATATGCCACTCACAGTCACACACACACAAAGTTTATACATCGCTGTAGATTCCAAGGTCTGAGTAGACTAGCAAAGAAGTCTTTTTTATATCAGTTAGTGAAAAACTAATAATGTTTCTTCAAAAAAAGTGAATAAATGACAAGTGACAGGAAACTAGCAAGAGACAAGAAAAAGCACACACACACACACACACACACACACACACACACACACACACACTTATGTGTGTATGGATTATAAACATCATATTATATACACTAGAAATGCAAGCGGATTTCGCAGGTTCTTGTAAACACTCCAGGGAGCTTCTAACACGTCTTCATGCTGATAATTGAGCTGGGTGTTTGACCCTCTGACCTCCATTACTGTGTGTGAACTTGTTTATTTCTTTCACATTTGACTGACAGCCGTAAATGACTGAAAGGTCTCAAGACGCCCAAACAGCTGTGAGGTGAAACAAGGACAAGTTTATACACCACTATAAATCCCGCAGTCTGAGTGGACTAGCAAGGAGCCTGATATTTTTTATTTGTTTGTAAACACGAATGTAATATTAATCATGTTTTGTTAAAAAATTTAACAAGTGACGGAAACTATCAAGGGAGAAGAAACTAGAAAATGAGAAAAAACTAGCAAAGTGACAGGAAACTAACAAATAAGCGAAAACTAGCAAAAAGACAGAAAACTAACAAAGTGACAGGAAAAAGGGGGGGGGGGGGACCTAGCAAGTGACAACATTATAGGTGGCGTAAACATAGCAAGCTAAAGCAAAGCACTGAATTAAAGCTACGTATCATATCAGACCAATAAGGATCGCTAACTTCTGAGCGCAAGCTAACTCAAGCTAACTGTCGTGAGAATACTTCTGAGCAAAAGCCAATCGAACAAGCGTAGCCTACTCTGCTAAATCTATCATTTCTGGTTCTTACATTTAGAATTAAACAATGATATACAACCAGGTGAGATATTTTTGAGAGGAGGAACAGCTAACATGCAGGATTCATTATTACAATACTAGGCCACGCCTACATGCACAATTCTTACATAAATATCATATACATTTTTAGCAATCCACTTTTTTACATTGGTTAATTGATTAATGGAGTAAAAGCAGTTCTTGTTAGCACACTTAGATTGTGTTATCTGGCCGTATGAGGTTACACTCTTCTCTGACACTCCAGCGTTATTAATGTCTTAATTTTAAGGGCAATGTGGTAACGCATATTTCTCCTCAGAGATCGTGAAAAGGACACGCTAACCCTGTGGAGGAGAATCTGCTCCTCTGAGGAACATGTCCTGCTTCCTGCACTTAAAATACCACAATACAGCCATTCACTCACTCACTCACTCTCTCTCTCTCTCACACACACACACACACACACACACACACACACACAATGCAGATGCTACCGCCTGTTTGATTAAAATTAGTTTTTGAGACCAGGAGCACCTTGACTATGATTGACAGCTACATTTATCACGCCTCTTTCACCAGAACTGATTGAGGCATTGAGGCCACACCTTTGGAGCTGAAAGTGCAGGGGTCATGCTTCCTTTGCTGCCTTTGCTTTGATGGGCCTTTACTGGGACTGACAGGCCACACCTGCTTTACCAAAACTGACAGGTGCTCAGGCCCGCCTCTTTTACTAGGACTGACAGGTGCTTCCTTGGCAATGTGCCAAGGTCACACCTTTTTCACCAAGACTGACAGGTGCTCAGGCCACGCCTCTTTTACTAGGACTGACAGGTGCATAGCCTACTCTACTCAGGTCACACTGAGGTCAGCAGCTAAGTGTCTGTTTCAGAAGTTAATGCAGAATAATTGATGTTTTTGATGAGTGGACTCGTGTTTGACAGCCCCATCACACACACACACACACAGACACACAGACACACACAATTCAGCAGCACAATGAAAAACAGCGATACAAAAGTAAAATCAATACTGACAAGTGAATCACGTAAAACAGTAGGAAAGACAGCGAGAGATGAAGAGAGAGAGATGAGAGAGAGAGAGACCACTTACAGATCAATAAGCTGCAGATGCTGGAAGAGCTGCCAGGAAAGAGTAGTCAGAGGGTTCTTGGACAAATTTCTGCAGGAAACAAAGAGAAAAAGAAAGAGGGTGATGTTAATGTGTGTGTGTACGTGTGTGTGTGTAACAGTGTGATGAAGAGAACACTGGGGACGTAAACAACACTAGGCTGTGAGGGGAAAACTGCTGCCTCGACAGCGCAATAAACACACTCGGCTATTTTCAAAGCAACAAATTAAATGGAGGCTGTGAAGGTTTCAGGCTCCTAAAAGCCAGGAAATTTAATCCAATAGAAGAGACGCAGATAAGACGTGTTTCCATCAGCAAACTGAAAAATCGCTCAGGATGCTCCCCGGGCTCCTGACACGCAGGCCTGGAGGGAATATCGGCTCGATACTGGTGTTAAAAATGGATTATTTAATGAAAAGTCAAATGTATGCAAATATCCCTTTTAGCACTAATGGAGTCAGAGGGCCAGGACATTAAATATCCCGAACAGAATTCTCTGACAAAAACGAAACAGAATGCCACACCCTCTTCATTAAGACTGACTGGCCACACCCTCTCTATTAAGACTGACATGCCACACCCACAGCATTTTAGTTGGGTTAAGGTCTGGACTTTAACTCGGTCATTCTAAAACCCCCACATTTGCCCGAGGAATACTCTTACAATACTCTGAGATCCAGTGGCTGCAAAAACAAGCCCAAATCATCATCAAAGTTGTTTGTGGTATTTGCCTAATACTGAGACCTGCACTGATCAGATGATGTTAATAATTTTTTTACACAAAAAAACATAGAATTAAAAGGAAGGGCACTCATTTTTACACATGACTTTTATAATATTACAAAAATATATGATATTTTTAAAGTCATGTGTAAAAATGAGTGCCCCTTCTTGTTCCTGACTAAGTAATCTGATTGAACGAGAGACATTATTCCACGGGTTCTGATAAGGGACAGTAACAGCACTGTGAGGTGTAACTCTATGTATGAGTGGGCGTGTCCCAGGTGTTGTCCAGTGGTTAATGACAC
>JAOVVA010000052.1:4247886-4269753 GCA_028565275.1 Leiocassis micropogon | reverse complement strand
CTTAGCTACAAAGCTAACTAGCTTCTAACACGAGGCTGAATCCCAAATCCCTCTCTAACCCCTGATCAAGGGCACTAGTTGGAGTGTGGAACAAGGGAGTGTACACCCTACATAGTGCACTAGCTTTCCATTTAGAGCTATTTGGGATTCGACCCCAGAACCCATGGTTATTCTCCTCACCTTTTGGCTTCAGGGTCATGTTATTTAGTTGAACATGAAGTCTGGACTATTACTTACGCACTTACAGAATCCCTAACGCCTAACACCAGTTTACTTAATAAATTTATTTGTTTATTTTACATTTTCTCTAGCAATAGATGGTTAATGGTACCATTTAACTTATATAAGTTTTTTCTTTCCTTTAGACAGGTGATTATTGTATCGTTGTGGAAAATAAAAAAAATAAAACAACAACAAGGGTTAAGTCTCATTGCTAAAAACATACAAAGTTACAGAATATACTGTAAAATAATAAAAAAAAATCCCCCCCTAAGCAACATACAGTACACAATACACCAATCAGCCATAACATTAAAACCATGAACATTAAAACCATCTACACTTTAGGGTCCCTTGTGCCCAATAGGGGGGCTCTGGCCCCTTGGGTCACGGCTCCACAAGGCCTCTGGGGGGTGCTGTGGTGTCTGGCACCAGGACATTGGCAGCGGATTCTTTGGGTGCTGTGGGTGGTAGGAGGGGCCCTCAATGGATCAGACCTGTTTGTCCCATGGGGCTTGCATGAATTGGGATGTGTGAAGAGGCCGGATCTGGGGCCTTGGGCTCATTGCCTGCTGGGCCCCGTGTGCAGTGGGGGTTTTTGGTGCCTTTCTATCTATGTCAGCACTGATTTTTTTCAGCAATTTGTGCTGTATTGGTCCTTCTGTGGGATCCGGCCCTTTGGTCACCGTGGACATGGACTGGGCGTCCATAATCCTATCACCAGTTTAATGGGGTATAACTGGTCATTCATGTTATCTGGCGGTGGTCTTAATGCGCTGGCTGATCTGTGTATACCCTGGTGTGATCCTCAGACTTTCCTCTGTTGGTCTTCTGATTAAGTCGGTAGTTAATAAGGTCATAAAAACACAACGTACACAACAGTAGCGTCTTGCTCTCAGGTAAATAAGCTACAATACAGAATAAAAAATAACAAAAAGCATTAAAGTGCATGTGAGTGCAATAGGACTGGCTGTTGGCCACACACACACACACACACACACAAGCTCACCAACGCTAACACACATAAACAAGTGGTCAGAGAGGACTCATCAAAACATCCCATAATCTCACACTGGGTCTTCCAGCCTACGCATCATAACACACACATATACGCACAGACACACACACACAGAAATAAACACACAACTACACAGCAGATTGCATCGTGGGAGTAGGGGTGAACGCGAGCTCGACTCAGCCCACCGAACCCCCCGACGACGTGGGCTGAGCCGTCTCCATGGCAACTCGGGCTCCCACTTCTACCACGCGTATGTGTGTATGTGTGTGTGTGTGTGTGTGTGTGTTTTTGTATACAAATATAAAAGTGTGGGCAGGACACAAGGAGGCGGTGTGTTCGTTTGGATACTTTTACACCCTACTGCTCAAGACAGAAGAGGGTTGTGTGGGGATTTCCCATCGCCTGTGTGAGTGTTCATGACAGCACACACACACTAACACACACACACACACACATACACGAGCGCTCGACATCACGCCTTATTGGAGGGAGGATTTTATTTATCATCCAACACCGAGCACGGAACCCATTCCATCACTAGAGGAGTTCTATAGCTGACTCAGTTGTCCAAACACATACGCTCGAAATAGTTTTCGAGTTTTTTTATAGTTTTTTTTTTGGAATCGTTTTTTTTTTTTTACACCACAACTTTATTGAATTCTGGATTCTGATTGGTCAGAAGGTGTTGATTAATTTTTTATAACAACAGCCTTTACAGTCGCTCAGGTTTACTGTTCAAGCGCTTGTTCTAACACCAACATGCCCCACATAAACAGATTTTATGGAGAGGTTTAGTGAAGTTTAAGGTTCCAGAGGTCACAGAGCTCCTCTAAAGTGTGAACACGTGTCAGTGTCCAGGGGTAGTCCAGTGGTTAAGGTGTTGGACTGCTGATCGGAAGGTCTCAGGTTCAAACCATCAAGCCACGCCCCTCCAAAAAAAGCAGAACTGAGCAACAAGTTGGGGGAGTGGCTTTTCTTATATGAGGTCACATTAGGGGGAATTTTAATTGCCTTGTTTAAACGCAATAGATGACCAGTACAAACATGGGGGATTTTTTTTTCTTTTCTTTTCTTTTTTTGTCTTTTGTCTTTTGTTTGTGCCCCCTTTAAAGTGATCACATACTGTATGTATGTTTCTGTAAGATGTATAGAAGGAGTCTCCAGTCTCAGTGCATTTAAACTGTTGGAGAAAGCTGATGTTTTCCCATTTTCATGACAGAGCTGTTTTGTACCTAATTAACAGAAATGCCGAGAAAAATGAGGTGCTTTTAAAAGTATGATCAGTTCTTGTTTAATCTTGATTGGAATTTTTATTTATTAACATAAAAAACTGCTGTAAAATTGACAACATTTAGACACTGGTATAGCGAAATACTGGGATATCTTAATGTTGAATAAAATAACGCTTCCCTGGTTAGTTGGTGATGACATGATAGCTTGGATATGCTAGGACACACAACCTTCTGATTGGCACTCATAGTTTTAAACATCCCACGACACCACAACGAGCTTGCACTGATCCAACCACTTCCAACACCTAATTACTTCCACTGAAAGACTTCAGGTAACCCGACCAGGCAGACGTGGTGGCTAAGCTGGGAAAGTTAACATGTTCAAATGACAAGAAGGTCACATGTTCAAATCCCAGCACCATCAAACTATATATAAAACAGGTCCTTGGGCAAGACCCACCAGTTTCATGTTTCGTTTTATGTGAATAAGTTTTATAGTCAATTTTACAGAGCGTTATTGGCAACCTAGATTGTCAGGAAACAACAAATGTAAAAGCTTTTTTTTAAGTTTTTCTAAATCCTGATGCTGAAGTGCCTTTAATCATTTTCCATTTCCACTATCTCCTCTCTCCCTAGCACACCTGATTTAACATACTGCAATAACCAAAGCCGGGTCCAATCTAACGTTGCGAGTGCGTTATCTCAAAGACGAACTGACGGTTTCTTTTGTTCTTTGTTCTCCTCGCAACCGCATTACGTTCGTGTCTTCAGACTGAGTCACACGGTTTCTTTGTGTAGGCTTTCACCAGCACTTCCTCTCGGCTCGCAGCTGCTTTTATTGTTCAAACCTCATGAGGATTTTATCGTCTGTCTTTTATAGTAGACAATCCGACTGGTGTGCTCAGAGTAAAGTGTTTTATATCACATTGAATAACTACAAACACTTTGTGAGTGTAACGCTGACCCCGGCTCTTATTAATCAGCGCTACGTAAAGCTGTGTGTAGATGTTTTACAAGCAGAGATCCATCAGAAATCAGATCCAGGTAGGAGAGAACTTTTCCAAAGTTAAAGATCAGGTATCGCAGCTTTTACAAGCAACAAAGCAGGAACGCTCTCGTAATAAGGGTTCGACTGTGTGACGGATCCACCCGAAGCAACGGTGCAACAAAAACCTAAATACAACACAATATCAACTTTAAATCACAGCATGAGATCCGTTCTGCAAAACCAGACATTATGCATTTCAGGTGTTGTGTGAGAAGACATTAAGTGGCAGACTTGAGATCTTGAGGACATCCAGAATGCATAATGTCTGTTTTTGCAAAACGGATCTCGGACGTTAAGCTGCTCATACAATTGATGCTTGTTTTATTTTTTATTTTTTCCATGACGGTCCGAAATACATAAGAAAGAAAAAAAGTTTAGAGAAGTCTCGGTAAAACCCAGAGTGACATACTTTCAAGCGCCCTTCATCCCACCTTCATGCTCTAACTAATTACAGACCAGACTGAATTATTCTACTCAATCATAACGCAGAAGGGGGGATTTTTAAATATTTTTAACCTTACACAAGCTTGCCAACACTTTTGCTATCATTTTAATTTTTTATTATTTCAATATATTTATAAATCATTTCATAATACATAAACCTTTCAATTCAATTCCATTTAATTTCATTTATATAGCGCTTTTAACAATGGTCATTTTCTCAAAGCAGCTTCACAAATGTCTGGTCCAATAAACCAAATAATCCAAAAACCTGGATTTAATTGGCACTGAGATTTAATAATGAACAGATTTTGAGCTTTACTCTGCTAAAACCACAGTGACTTTGTGCTCGAGATTTCTAATCAATCATACAGTCTTTCAAAAGTTAGTATTCGGTTAAAGTTAAAGTCTCAGTATTCGGCAAATACTACCTCAGATGAACAACAACATACTGCGGTACCCTGATGTATGAGCGCTCCGCCTCATGAATTTTTTACATTAAGAAGTAAAATTTTGCAAGAAACTTGCCTTAGCATAAGCATTTTTGGCGTACAAGCGATTGAACCGAACGCCGGCTAAGTTGTTGACACAAACTTGTTTATGTCAGTGGAAAGCAAAGTGAAGTGTGTTTTTTTTTTCATTTTGTGTAAGATTTAGTGAAGACGTAGCACCACGGGTCCCAAGGACGGTAGCAAGAAGAAAACGGAGCCGCTTTCAGTTTGGTTTTTAAAGCAGCTGTTGCCGAGAGGAATCATAAATGAAGGTTAAATGAGGTTTAATGTCTATTTATTTCATATTTTACCTTATGATTATAGTATGATTATAGTGTTGGAAATTGGTGGCTGGAATAGATTATCTGTATTTACATTATTTTCAATGGGAACAAGAACTCGCCTCCGGAACGGATTAAACTTGTATGCCGAGATTTCTGACCAAGGTTTTTGCTGTATAACTTTTTTTTACTGTGCCATTATTTATTTAACAAAAATTAAGCAAAATAAAAAGTACAATACTAAGTATACAGAGTAATCAGAGTATTGGCCTTTAAGAGAAAGAAGGACCTAGCATCATAGTACAACGTTTCAGGGAGGTATCCCCATGGGGAAACATAAATAAATGTTGCTTTGTTTTTGTGTCGTTTGTTACATTTTCTCTCAACATAATTCCATTAAATTAATTAGAACTTATAAAAAAAAAAAACAAGAATGTTCTAATGTTTTGATGTGATTTCCGAATGTATTCGTTCGTCTCCAGTATGAAACAGAGCTGCGTCCTGTAACTACTCGTGTGTAAATTTCTCCTAGGTGTGATAAACATGTGTTATTATAAATAGTAGAGTTTCACACATCCTTATATTTTGGCTCATCCAACACTGTGGCATTCGATAAAATGTCACTCTGGTTCTCTCTCTCGCTCTTAGTCGAGGACACGCACCCCATAAACAGTTCACACTCGCTGATTGCGGCTCAAACAATGACGCCAGAAATCTGATGCAATCGTTCGGAGGCAATTATGGCTGCAAATATTCCATCTGACCTGCGGAGATGAAGAGAAGTGCTCTCTCTGTCTCTCTGTGTGTGTGTGTGTGTGTGCTAACAGGCTGGCGTGAAGTGGGAGACAGGTACAATAAGGGTCATGTGATAAAGAGAGGACTCATCATCTCAAAATTACCCAGAGTTCTCAGCTCAGGCTCGGCCATTATCATACACGCAGCATCGTGAGCAAACGGACGAGTGAGGATGGAGGGATGGTGATGAGAGAGAGAGAGGTTAGAATTAGGATCCTCATGGCTGCACAAAAAGCTTTATATTAAAATAACTGTTACAAAATCCTGACACTGGAGACTCCTTTCATACATGTTACATAAATAAACATCTTATTTAAAAGAAAACTTGAGCTGTTGCTATAGAAACGATAACGAGTGCTGCATTTCTGTCACTGCTGTCTGTTAACGAGAATTAATCACCACATTCCGACCAATCAGGAGACAGAATTCGATAGCTATTGACTTTTAAGACAAAATAAACACGTTGTGCTTCCAGGCAAACATGGTAGATAAAAAAGTACAAAAATAAAATGAAATACGAGCAATGGGTTAAGCCCATTAACCATCATCTACACCAAAACAGTGAGTCGTAAGGATGCGGTGAGACACGAGGAAACCACCAAAACCGCGCCCTTCAGGCGAAAAACTAACAAAAAAATGCTGAAAGGACACAAACGATAACCAGAGACAAGTGTTTAGGACATGATGTTATGCAAAGCAGGCTGGGAGTTTATAGTCAATAACGGAGCTGAACGCAAAGCTCTCACCCTCGGGCAATACAATAAAACAAACATAATAAGAGAACAACAGGGACGGGAATAAATAAAGTAATTCCGCCTTGTTTGCTTTAATCCTTTTTTTTTCATTCCTAGAAAACCACAACTTTGGCTTCTACATCGCGGACTCGACCTTTCTGTCATCAGGAGGAATAAAACCGAGCCCACTGTGCATGGAACGTGTCTTTCAGCTCAGGCTCTGAATCCCCAGATCAGGTTTCTGTGAACCGCACGCCAATGCGACTCGAACGTGACGAACGTGACGAGAAACAGAGACGAGAAAAAACAAAAACAGAACACCAAGTGTGGAAAAGGAGAGAGGCTGCTGAGTGTGTGTGTGTGTGTGGGTGTGTGTGTGTGAGGAATTAAAGGGATCTGATAAAAAGAATGTGAATTAAAAATCGGTCAACAAGTGATCAGAGTTTCTTTTAATTAGATTCTGAGATGATTAATGCAGTGCGTATTTGCTAAAATCTGAGTTATTAATTAAATTGAAGTTAATTCACATTATTTATTCGTGTTGTCTATGGAGGCCTGCTCTGCCAAAACACAGAGTGGAGGAAACATTTGGAGCCCTTTAAGAATTTTCATTACATTAAAAGTTCTCAGTTACAAATCTAGTGATGTTTTGAGTTGTGCCCAAATATCAGTCAACTCATCAGCTCAGATCATATTCACTCGACTCACCAGAACTAAAGCTAACAACTGATCAATACTGCTCTAAACAATTAATCACGATTGTTCAGTATAATTAATCACTGATCACGACTGTACTGGGCAACTAATCACGTACAGCATTTCATAATCACCCTGATCCAGAACAGCTTACAGTTTTATCTCATTATACACCTGAGCAACTGGGGGTCAACGGCCTCGCTTAGGGTCCAACAGTGGCAACTTTGTGGTGCTGGGGTTAGAACCTGGGACCTTCTGATCAGTAGATCAATGCCTCAACCACTGAGCTACTCCACCTGATCACTCCTGATCTAAACAACTAATCACCGATCAATCAATCAATCAATCCTGTTCTGAACAACTGATCAATAATCACTATTGTTCCCAGCAGCCAATCACTGATGACTATCCTTCATGATGACCAATCACTGATCAGGACTGTACCCACCACCCAATCAGGACTGTACCCACCACCCAATCACTGATCAGGACTGTACCCACCACCCAATCACTGATCAGGACTGTACCCACCACCCAATCACTGATCATTATCATATTGTTTGCTCCACCCTGTCAGGGATAACCCCTGGAGGGCGCTCCACCTGTGGTCCCTCATGTGTGTGTGTGTGTTTATGTTAGGACTTATATTATTATAGTGAACCTTGTCACTGTACCTCAGTCACGTTGCTCCAGCTGGCCTCACCTGAACCCCGTGTAGTTTTGTCTACGTAGATCCTTCAGTAGCTTCAGTTATTTGCTTTGGTCACTGAATCTGTTAATTTTCCTGTCCGTCACCCAGCAGTTTCCTGTCCTGTTCTGGCTTTGTTTTTTTTTGTTTTTTTCAGTTTTGTTTGGATTACATATTATTATTCTCTTCCTGATCTCATTTCTGTTTATTTTCCACTTTATTATTAAAAGTCTTAGCATCTGCGATTACGCCATGGCTGCAGGTCGAGGCCCTGAACTTCTGTGTTCTTCATCTTGACTTTTTAGCATTTCTACAGAGCTACAGTTGCTCTTCTGTTAAAGAACAAATATTAAGGCTTTTATAAGAAAAATTCTATATTTTGTAAAAGAGCTGGATGGAAACCCTGGCCTGAGAAAGAGAAAAGAGAAAAGAGACTGACCAAAGAAACAAACAAACAAAAAAATGACAATGAAGATCGGGTGTATGAGAGAAAATGGCTACAAAGAGTTTACAGAAATACAGCAGGAAAAAACCCTCTCAGGAGACAGACTCATTTCTGAAAATGACATTTGGAGCAAAAAGACGAGACGAGGGGCGAGGAAGATTTAATGAGAGCACTGCTCCTTTACCACCAGTGGGAATAACCTTTACACCTCCAACATCCCATATCATACACACAGACTTCTCTCACACCCGCTGGATAAAAAAAAAAAGACGAATAGAGAGAGAGACACACAGAGAGATCAGTCCAGGAATTTACACTGCAACCTTTTCGTTCTGTCACGCATGAAACATGGGCAGTGTGACATCAAACACACAGACCTCCAGCGTCCGGGAGTCACCTGACCTCTCCATCGACTGCCGCGGCTTTCATCTCAGAGACCCGGGAACCAGGAGAGGACGAGGACGAGAGAGACGCTGCTGACGTCCAGGATAACTTCAGCCCAAAGTCTAAGCTAACGCTAGCCAAAGTCTCTCATTCAATATTACATCACATCCATAAATCCTGCTTTAAATTATAATTAAAAAATATATTTTTAGAGCAACAACAACAACAAAGGAAAAATCTAATTTAGGTAAAAAAAAATTTAACCTTAATAATAATCAGCATAAATTCTGTGTCCTACTCCACTTCCACCTTTAGACCTGAGAGGTGAGAACATTAATGCAGTCTTACAATGCAAGACTTTAATTTCAACTTTAAGCATCTAATATATAACTTACTAATTACAGTGTCCAATGTTGCCAGATTGGGCAGTTTTCAACCCATCTGAGATACTTGGGCTGGAAAAATGTGGAGAAGTAATTAAGACAAAAGTAATTTAATTACTAGCATTAATAATAATATAAAAAAAAATAATTAAATAATAATATTAATACTAATGTTACTTTGTTCTCAGTCAAATCATGCAATATTACACATATGTATGTCATTGAATGTTTGTTTCATCCCATAGTATTACATACTACTCTGTTTATTCATTTTGCACTGTCACTTTTCAGAACCACTTGCACCAATAGTTATATTACTGTATTTTATTGTATTTTATTTTTATCTATTTGCACTATTCCACTGTTGTTATTACTATTTACTGTACTCATGTATACTGTTTTAATTTTATTATTATTATTATTATTACTTACTGTATATTTCTATTTTTCTTGTTCCTTGGCTGCATTGAGCATGCTTGTGAATTTCCCTCGGGATAAATAAAGTTCGTCTTATCTTATCTTATTTTATATATAATCAATGCCTCGGGGTCTGTGTGCATGGAGTTCTCCCCGTGCTCGATGGGTTTCCTCCGGGTATTACTGTTTCCTCCCACAGCCCAAAGACATGCAGATTAGACTAACTGACATTCTCAAATTGATCGTAATGTGTGAATGTGCATGTGAGTGTTGCCCACCAAAACTGGGCGTCAACACACAATCTTCACCATTGAACACGGTCCCTAGATGGCCTGCAGAGATTCCTGGATGGATGGAAGCTGTAGTGTGAGGTCTAGTGAGGTCTGATATTATGTGAGCTTTTCGTTTTTTCATTTTTCACCTCTTCCTGTCGTCCTGACATGCTAGCTTGTCAGCAGCGACAACCTACAACCTAGCTAATGTTATTTACGTTCCTGGCCGTGTGTCATGTGATTTATCTGTACACGTGTTTCATAACCAGGAAGACCTGAGGATGCAAGAGTGCTAGTGCAGTGGAATCATCTGAACTGATGCAAACATTATGAAATGTTATGCAGTTCTTAGCATTAGTAATAAACGGCCATTAATTATGGGTGGAGCTTCTGAAGGAGCACTACAGGGTATTTGTTTGGTAGTTGAGGTTAAATATGAATCCTTCTCCAGTTTCACAGTGTGTCCCTTTAATGAGTAAGTGTTGTATTAAGGGTTGTTACAACTATAATGTATGAAACAATGTATTTTTTTTACTTTTTCGGTTTATTATGAGGAGTGTTCGAGTCAAAGCGGGACTTTTGATTGTACAGAATAACAGAATAACAGGACACAGTTCTTAGAGTAAAAACTCCCTTTATTTCTCGATATAATCCCCAGATACACGAATGCACTTGTCCTGTGCTGTATGTGTTCACTCCATGGGGTATAACACAATGCCAAAGCAGCCCCTGTTTAGTTCACCATATGTACGTATCTGAGTAATATGGTGAGGTCTTAAATGTCATAAAAACTATTTTATATGCAATATAACATTTTAGGCTTTCGTTTTTGTTTTTTACAAATTGTGAAAATATTGAAAAGTGAAATATTGTAAATATGAACTAAATGGAGATAAATGGCAGCAGATGTACACTTTAATGTACTATTTTCACTATCATGTTTCATAACAGATTTTTTCCCCTTATATAATATTAAAGTCTAACTTATTAATTTTGTTCCATTTTAATCCTGTAGTTTGTCAGTTATACTGTAAATCATTACATACTGTATTTGTCCATATGGCCAATTTTCTATTAAGCAGTGATACTTTTCTTTTAATTTTCACAGATAGTGTACGGTACAAACACCAGAACATGATTTTAAGATTTGGAAAGACAAAAAGGTATCTGTGTTGTGTTATCTGTTCACGTTATTTTTTCTTTTAAATAGAAGTAAATCGGTATGTAATTGCCATGTACTGCTTTCATTAAGTGGGTAAAAATGAGGCATAGAGAATTAGATTTTCTATTTTTTTTTCATTTTAGGCTCAAAACCTACAAATCTAATAAAAATTCGTCATCATCTTGGGTAAATTCATCCTGACAGCTACTGCGCCAGACGACTGTATTACCCTGAAGCTGATGGAACGGCGTTTATTATCATAGAGGAGTGGAGAGTGTGAGCCGGGGAGAAGCTCTAAGTCCATATTGATCCAGATCAGAGGAGCTCATCTGTATCTGTAGGTTAGAGCCCGGGGGTCATTATATTAGCCGTAGGAGGAGCTGATGGATGACACGCTCGCTCAGACCCCGCAGGACATAAAGCACAGGAAATGAGTCAGAACGCGGCCACTCCGCATCGGGGGGGGGGTGTTTCGGGAGATCGGCAAATCTCTGGGCTTTTACAGCTTATAAAAGCCAGCGTGCCGTGAAGACGAAAGCCTGTGTACATACTCGGTCATGACAGCCTGTGAGCACTGTGTTTAAAAAATACAAATAAAAAAAGATTAACACGAGACATCGTAAGAAACCCAAAGTTGTGTGAATAATAAAGCTGGAAATGATACACACCGCGGTACAAGTTTATTACACAGACTAGCGGATTCCACCGGGACTCTACCACTTATAGAGCAGCATCAAGGAATTCTGATTGGTCAGAAGCTGTTGATTAGTTTTCTATAACAGCAGCTTTGACACAGTAGTGCGGGTTTACTCTTAACGTAATTAATATTGCACGTTAACATTTCTATATTAGCAGCTCTCTTATGGGGATAATAATTTGGATTAAAATGTGTCATTAATATGATACTGAGTTTTTATCAGTAACGCTGCGACATTATGTTTTTATTTTCGCCGTCTTCAGAAGTTCTTTCGCGGTTTCTCGCTTACTTAACAAACTGCATTTTTCATCGTGTTAATTTTAAATGAGAGAATAAAACAAGGCTGGTGAGATAATGACTGTTTATAGCAGCTATAATCTAAGTGAGAACTCATTTCACAGAACATTAAATGTAACTATAAATGGATAAAAAGTACACCGTGTACCTACACTTAAAACACACCGCGTGGTGCTCGGTTCCTCTCTCGACATTAGGGTGAGTAACGGCTCTAAGGACCGGGGAATGCTCTGCACCTGAAAGCTACAATGCTGCTCGGTAAAACCCTTCAATAGCATTGTAACCGCTAATTACCGTCGCGCGATGAGAAACGGTAACAGGTCCAGCATTGAGGTTAGCGCTCAGAGCCTTAACAGCGTTATCTCTTTCCTACATTCTTTAATTTTTCTCAGTCGATATGTAAAATGAAGTATTGATAATCATGAGCGTAGAGTCCTTCCTGTGTAGCCCGAGTGACGGTAATGACAGAACGAATTTCAGAGAAGCCAACGGCCGGCGCTAGTTTCATCAGCTTCTTCTATAAATTATGTATATCCTATACATTTTTAAACACTGGCATCTGTGGGATGTTTATTTGCAGCAAACACAGCAATTATTCCTATTTTCTATAAATATAGAGTGATTAGAGTTGGGTATCAAATTGTACACTTGACCTGCTTTGAGTTTAAAGAGTGAGGACAGTTTGTGAAATAAAAAGGGGGAAAAAATGACGTTGTTAATACTCGAACATGAATCCCTACAGCATGATGTTTTATGTGGTGCGATGTCGAGTGACGGATATATTACACAAACACACACTGCGCCTCCACATCTTATGAAGCTGCACGCACCCACGCGTGTCAATCAAATGAAACGTCAAGGCACTTCCAGGTCGTGATGGACAGCCCAAATTGGGCGGGATCGCCAGGAGGTGACAGCAAGTGACTCATCATGCTTTCTAGCAAAATAGGGAAATAGCAGAGCTGTCACGCTCTCCAGTTTCAGCCTTCATTAAGCAAATCATCTACTGCTCTCTGTGATTCTTTCATTCCTGCTCTCCCTCGCTCGTTTCGGTGTCAGGCACCAATCAGATGCTCCACCTCCAAGAACCTTTGTTTATGGAGTAGGGGAAACAGACACCTTTACAGGCAGGCAAAATGATACTAATAAAAACACTGTAGAGATAAAACACGCGCAGGTCTGACCTGCTCTATATTACTACCTTATTTCTGGTGCTTTCAGCATTTTAGCATCCATATTTCTCTAAAACCTCTCTTTCCCCAATGCCATGTCTACTAATCTCTATTTTCTGAACTGTGACCTGAATTGTTAAAAGCTCAATCTCACAAGAGATTCTATAGTCCCAAATCCAGCGAATCTCCTCTAGGCCCTCTGTTCACATAACCCTGTGCTCCATAACTCCTCTAACTCCCCTTCATTTAGAGCTCTTCTTTTTCATTCCCAATGTCTTATAGTACAAGTTTCTAAGGTCCTGATATTCCACATCATTGGCAACAATCTTCATCATCCATCCATCCATCTATCCTTCTACCAAAAGTCCATGCTTCCAGAGGTGTCTACATCCTAAGCTGTTTGTTCCAGTGTAGCACATCCTTTATTAACTATCCCACTAATCCCACTACCCTAGATCCTTCAATTCCTATAAATTCCCTCTTAAAACTTAAAATTTCCATTACCACCTGATATCTTCCCAGATAAACTCTATGTTTTTCAGGCCCTTTGTTCCCAGAGGTACTGTACTATATTCATTGTCTTACAGTATATTCCAAAAATTCTAAGTTTCCAAATGTCCACATCCCCAAGTCATAATGTTCTCATAATCTTGTGGGGTTCAAGTCATAATAGAACACTGAGAGTAAAAACTATAATCCCCTGATACACTAATGCACCAATCCAAGTGTTTCACTAGTGCTTAGACACGATCAAGGTAGAAAGTTCTCTCAGTAACGGCATTAATGACCCAAACATTTGGAAATGTCTTGGAGCGAGGTCAGGACTGTACGGGAGACGTAGCAATTAATCTTAGCCGAGTTCTTGTAACATGCAAGTGGTGTTGGTGTGTACAGTTCATACACACAGATGTGTCTCTTGTGCAACTTGGCAAGTTATTGAGTGAGCAGGTGTTCCACTCTCTGAATGTTCACGGGAACGACTGCAGTGAGCTCCAAACCACCGCGGCCGGGATCATTCATTGACGTACGTCCTTCTTTAAAACGTTTGCCCTGTTCAAATGTTTTACTGCGGCTCATCAAGAATCTCATCATAGTACTGTGCTTGAAGTCTTCTGTAAGTCTTCTTCTATAGCTCAAGTCAAGACATGATTTGACTCTAGCGCCCCCATACTGTAGTTCTATGTTCTCTCTGTTCCCAGTTTCAAGAACAATACTGTATATCCCCAAGATTTCATGTTACCTACTAGTACTGTATTTTGAAATCTTTGAAATCATGTTCTTGAATTCCTAACTTCCCTACAGCTGATGTCCCTCTATTCCTGTTTTCCCAATGCATTTAATTTCTAAGGTTTTTTTGAATTATGCATGGAATCAATACTATATATTTTAATAACTTTAACATTTCCATAGTCCTATGTTTTTACAGTTATAGATTGCTAAATCTATTTGTTCCCAGATTTCCATTGCCCCCAAGTAATATAATTCTAGTCCTGTATATTATAAAAGTTTTTAAGGACCTAAAGTCTTAAAATTCCATATTCTCAGAAATGCCTCACTGTTCCTGAACATGAAAAAAAACATATGTTCATAATTATCCTGATTTTGCATGTAGAGTAGACAGACTACTGTAAATCAAGCCTCACTGTAAAACACAATCATCACCTCAGCACCCCTTATACAGATTCTTCTCAAAGGATTTTACTGTACACCAAGGAACATTGATACACTCTCAGAAGAAAACACAGTTGACTGCTAGCTGTTCACCAAGAACCAAGCTAGCTACAGTAGCTAACAACAGGGTGATAAGACCTCTGCATCTTTTACTTCTGTTGTTGTGTAAGTGGTCAGGTTGTACGATGCAAATGATATGCGCGTGCAAGTTGACAGGGCAGTGAGCTGCACACGATACAGGAATGTAAATTGCCTCTCTGTGGTTATCTCTGAGAAAGTACAGGATGAGAAACTGCAGAATAAACACAGGTCGGGTTTTGCAGAGAACTTTATCATTATTAATTATGCATGAAGGTAGCCTCATGAGCCCTGGCTGGCGATTGTAACTTTGATATAGCGTTTTAAATCGAGGAGGAAACAAACCATGTAGCAGGGCTCTGCTTGTCCTTGCTTGGTATCTCCTGGTTGCAAAAAATGCATGAAGCCTTTTCTTTTTTAGATGTGGCTTTAAAGCTCTTAAGAAGAATATAAATATTTTAGATGTTTATAAGAATGTAAAGAAATCAACCGGCAAGATGAAAATGTGGTGAAACAATTTGGGGAAGAAATTTTCATTGCAGTTGTAAATGAAAATAATCAAACAGCACTTCACCCCAAACTGGGTTTATGTAGTCACAAGCCTTTCATACATACAGGAGTCTGAGGAGAAAAACACATAGACAGAGATTTTGGTGAGAGAATTGGCATACACCTGGAGATTCCCTGGGCTCTTATATGGCTCTTTTCAAACCCCCAAAAGCCTGTCTGCATTCTCGCCAATCTTGGAAAAAAGCTGAGGAATTATCGGACATGTCAATTCTTTCCGTAGGCTATTCACGAAAAAAAAAAAATCAATACATTTCTCTTTTAGCACTCTTCTGGCACTTGTAGACTCACTCCTGGGCACTCTGAAAAGTCATGGGGCTCTCCTGGTTCTTGCCAATCTTTTAGAACAGAAAAGTTCTAAAATGAAGAAATTCCCAGATGTGTATTTTTAAATACCCACTGCAGCACTAGGGTCATACTCTCGCAATGCTCTCGCCAATCCAACATGAGATCGGTGGATATTTCTTGTTCTATATGCACACTCACCATACACTCACAGAGAACTCCTTGTCCTTATTAAAAAAATCCAAAGTTCTATCATTAAATCAGTACACCCACCTCTTCTCTGTCACGGAATTACCATATTCTCACCATGAATATGACAGAGGCTTTCGAAATATGGTTTCCTTAAGAAAATAATCTAACCAAAAGACTATTTGTATTGGGAACATGCTAGTCAACATACAAGGTAGTAAAACATACAAGGTGAACCAGTCCAGATGTTGCACCAAGAAAGTAAAGTGTACAGAATACCAAAGAAAATGCTTCAAATTTATTAAACTGTATGTAAATCTGGAAATAAATTAGCCGCTGTGTACTGATAAGAACAGGAGTTCTGGATTTAGCTCTGGCTAAAACTTTTTAAAGTAAATCAAGCCTGTGGTAAAGGTTTAACGTCAATACCTCTCAGATCAGAACAATCAGAGGACTTTTTTATAAATTCCATTTCCTTTTGGAAAACAACTTAAGAAACAGACTCACATGTGGTGTAGATGTGGATTCTGGGCGAAGGCTCTAGTCTGGATCGTCCTCAGATTGCAGTTTGTGATAGTCCTGAAAAAAAAAAAAATTTTGGTTTTCTATCTCAATCAACCGCTGTGACATTTTGCCAAACACTTGTTGGAGTGTGTGCACTCGAAGAGGGCTTATTGTAAATGGCTGCGAAGGCTAAGCCACGATGGTATCTATGGAAACCGGCATTCAGACAGAGAGGGCCTGTGGATCGTGCCAGTGTCAAACAGCGAGTGTGCTGATTACCTGCTGATTTAAAGTCGCATTTGAGGTAAATCACAGGACTGGGTTGAAGCACACGAGTTGTGAGAGGAGAAGTAAGGTGCTGTTCGGTTGTTTTAACCCGAGCTGACATCGGTGCCATTTGAGATGACAATTATTTAGATGTCTAAAGATGATGATGATGAAAAAAAAAACACCCAGCATCTTCTTTTCCTCCTAAGGTATCATTACAGCCAGGATGCTCATAGAAAGGCAAAATCTCCTCCCTCTCGTCGTTACTCTTGTCGACATCTCAAATCAATTATGTATATTGAATCCGTTTTTATCACCGGCATCTGTGCTATGTTTATTCGCTCTGAGCACTCGCTCCTGTTTTCATTATGGGCATGAGAACGAGTAATCAGATCAACGGATTCTGATTTGGTTCAAGCCCACACAAAGGCAGAGTCGTTGGTGGGTCTGCCGATCGTGATCGGAATCCTGAAAGCCGAGACACTTTAATGGGGCGTCGAAAATTTCGATCGATGTGAATCACTGCAATACTATGAATATTAAAGAAGGATGGATTGTGGATATTGTGTCTCTGTATCGATTACGCCACTATCACTTAGTTTTAATTATTTAGAACAATATGATACTGGCCATGGTGGCTTAGGAATAAACACTGTTGCCTCACACCTCCAGGGTTAGGGGCTTGAATCGTGCCTTCGCTCTGTGTGTGTGTGTGATGTTCTTCCCATGTTCTGGGTTTTTTTTAGGTACATCAGTTTCCTCCCACATTTGAATGTGGTGTAGAATGATTGGCATTAAGAGTGGCTCAGGTCTGACTTAAAAAAAAAAAACGATTTTTATGCCTGGAAAATCTGTTTCGCTTCAAAGTGAGCATAGTTTTAGGCTTCTTTTGTTTGTTCCTCTGCATAAACTCTGGGAGAACCCTAAAACAAAGTGTTTCCCTAATCAGCATGACTTGTTTAAGAAGCTGGGAAACATTAATTATCCAATAAACCTGTAATACCTCCTGAAGAACCCTGATTTCCAAAGGTCCAGTGGTTAGAGCATTTGAGTTTCTGATTGGAAAATCATAAGATTGAATCCAGGCACCAGCAGAAAATGGAAATTTCTGCTTTCCTGAACCAGTGCCAGCTTCATCACCAGCAACTAGCAGCTTCCTAGTCGTGTATTGATTTTTAAACATAATTAAACATAAAATGTATTGTCAGATCAATAGAAATGGTTAAAACAGCAAGAAGCAATGAGATGCTGTGGTTTTCAGCCTGGGTTTTAGGCACTAGTGGGGTATTGACAAACACTAGCGGCTAATGAGAAACATGCTAATCAGTGCTGCAGTAATTGCTTAAAGCTTTGGGAAATTGGCTAGGAGAGAATTGTGCATGTGCTAGCGTGTGGATGCGAGATGGTGTGAGGATGAGCTTCCCGAGAGGCATCTCCAGACAGCTTTTGGAAGAGGAAAGCTGACAGCATCTCTACATCAGGCCAAGTACGGATAGGAAAGAGAGAAGGAAAGGAAGGAGCTCTCGTCCAGACGTGGGGCGATGAGGGACGTAATTAAATTTCCTGGCTGCTTCAGTGCTGTTTATTTGATAAGTGCAAATCAGGCCTTGGGGAGATTCCTTTTGTTTGTGGCCCAACTAAAGAGGAAAATCCACGCTGCTCAAGTCGACCCCTGGGAGATGGGAAGGCCCAGCTCACCGGCTCATGCTAGTCACTAAGTGCTAATCCATAGATCCACCACATCATGTGCTATCTCTATTACTGTGCTTAAAGCCATGTCTGTAGATGTTAGCAATATGCTGCTAAGAAGCGCTTCTTCTACTCACAGTCTCTGGATGCCGGTGTACAGAGCCATGTCAACCTCCTGTACGGTTTGCAGGCCCATCCAGTTCTCAATGTGTCTGTAAAAGAAAAAAGGCAGAGGTTAGCAAGATCAGGATAGCGACCTAGCATGCACAAATTAGCAGACAGAAATACGGAATAGAAAATCTGAACATTTGGTGATTTTTTGTAGCTTGTGATTGCACTTTTAACATTATTAATCATGTGATACTAGGAAATTGCATGAAATTTTTCTTTAAATAGCTAATTTAATGGCAAGAAAGTGACATGGCCTACTGGCTTAAACAAGGGTCAGGGCTTAAGTTAAAATTGGTCATGTGTTAGCTTCATAAGTATTTTAAGAAAAATTTACTGTATATGTTTCATATATATATATACAGTGAGGTCAATAAGTATTTGATCACCCTGTGATTTTGCAAGTTCTTTTACTTAAAAATCATGGAGGGGTCTACAATTTTCAGGATTTCCACTGTGAGAGACAGAATCTAAAAAGAAAAATCCAGAAATCACATTGTATGATTTTTTTATCAATTTATTTGTGAATTACTGTGTCAAATAAGTATTTGATCACTTGCTTATCAGCCAGATTTCTAACCCTCAAAGACCTGTTATTTTGCTTTTAAATAGTCCAGCTACACTCTGCTCATGATTCTAAATACTTCTGATAAGCGTTCATGTACTTCAAAGCATTCATGGCCTTCAGAGCAGACAGGGTCTCGACAAAGCTTACAGAGCTAACAGGTCCTGCATCAGGGCTTAAAAAGCTAACAGGGCCTACGGGGCTGCCATGCTTGGACACCCTGGTCCTTTCTTTTTGGTCCCTCCGTTTTGCTAGATAAAAGGCACATGTATCATGAGCCAGGAGTCTGCCCAGCTCAGCTGCACCTCTCCTTCCAAGGGGCTTTGTGGGTCTTCGCTCCTCTTTTCCATGCAGTCTGTATTATAGTATTACCTCCTGCCAGATGGGTAGGCGACTGCCTGCAAAGTTTGATCGCCTTCCTGTTGTTATCACAACCCCTGACAGACACACACAAACAAAATATTTAGGTTCGACCCATCTGCTTTGTTGACTGTCTTGCATTCTGTCAGGTATGGATGGTAGGTATCCTTCTATAAAAGAGAGTGCAGAGAAGAAGAGAAGACTGTGAGTCTTGCACCCTGAACATTCTACTCACTAGTCTAGTGTTGGCTAGTCCTTTTATAGGGTGCTGATCTGCTGCCTGCCATGGTGAGTTGAGGTGCCCTGCCCCTTCTGTACTCGAGGTGGAGCTGACCGTGGTGCTGAACACATGCTTTTGCTCAACTTGGTTGGGTGCAAGGGTGGCAGATATTAAGAGGTCTGCCATATTATTCACCTATATCATTCCCCCCTTTCATGAAGGATGAAGGAATGGGAAACAGCCTTATGGGAATCACAGGTCCCTTGCTGCTACACATACAAGACATTCACAGATAAAATGAGGATGGTTTTTGATTGTTTGTTCAAGGGGCATCAGGTGGCGAGTCAGATACTGAAGCTATGTCAGGGATCTCATTCTGTCTTCCACCATGCCAGTGATTTTCAAACCCTAGCTGCCTCATTTGGCTGGGATAATCAGGCACTGTTTTACATGTTACTTCATGGACGTCTGGACCCAGTTATGGATGAGCTAGCAGCTCGAGAGCTCCCATCTTGTCTTTAGTAACTTATTGGTCTGGCGACATGCATCAACACCCGTAAACGGATATGACTAAATGAACTTTATTGGGGTCTTAGACCACCTGCACCAGTCTCCACCCCTGAGACCCCTCCTGAACCTATACAGGTAGACTGCATGAAAGGACAACAGCATTTGCTTTTACTGCAGCCAACTCCTGTTCCATACTTCACTCCATTCTTGCATTCTTTATTGCCTTTGCCTTTGTTTTTTAGATCACAACCTCACTTTGTCTTGTGCTATGGATTCTCTGCTTTCTCGGAAATCTCTGTTACCGAACTACAGATTTGTCTATCGACCAAAGGCTGACACTGCAGACTTACTAAGGTCCCAACTTTGACCTTTGACCCTTGCCTGTTTAACGATCACGAGAATCTTTGCGTATTTATTGTTCCATCTGACTCATCGGCTTTGACTCACAGACGGATAACTGCCTACAAGTCTGCTCATAATTGTATTCTACACACGCTCGCTCCTCACTTCCACATTCTTGTTGCGAAGCTCTAGCCACAACCTCACCAGGTTGTCAGTAAATTCTCGAAATTCTACGCCTGCCTCACGTATTGTTTCTACTGTAACTCTGTAAGACAACCAGTGCTTCATTCACAACTCTCTTTCTGCACTTGGATCCATTAGCTCACACACCTACTGTGACACTAAGATTACTAACACCTGAGGACAGAGGACAGACAGTGTGACTAGACAGTGTGACAAGACTCAACATACTAAGTCAAAATAAGAGTAAGCACGCAAAAACAAAAACTTCATGGGCACAACGCCTTCCAGGGGTTATCCCTGACATAATACACTTCATTATTGTTTAGTCTTTTAAAAAAATAATAAAAGCTGAAATCCTGCAAGATCTTGAAAAATAAGACTTTTTTTCTACATATTTCTTTTCTTCTCTCCTGTTACTTTATAGCACTGGTTCCTATCGCTGCCCAGCATGTTACTTTAGCTCCTAGCACATCTGATTTAACTAATTCGCTAATAAACAGCCCTGTTGTAAGTTAAGTGGTTGTTGTGGAACAGGGAAACCACTATAATGGTTTAGAGACTCCATAGGACTTGGTCAGGCTACTGACTTGAAACTCACCCAAATTAACAACCAGGACTTGCACACCGAGTACAAATATTTGCACAATTATTTGATTGTATTTTGCCTGTGTGTCTGTGTGTGTGTGTGTGTGTGTGTGTGTGTGTGTGTGTGTGTGTGTGTGTGTGTGTGTTGATTTGAGTATGAAATAATGCAGAAGACACCAGGGCAGATTAGGAGGAACATATCTAGCATCACTGTGTAATGAAATTTCCTGGAATATCTCTCACATTCTATGAGAATTAAACAGCAAGAGATAGAAGCAAACATTAAAATAATTCCTATTCTATCATTCCTATCTTCACTATCATTCTATCATTTTTGTTTCTTGCACAAAACCGATGTGCCATATCTGAAAAAAAAAATGTTCAAAATGTTATTTAAAAAACTTTTGCCAGAACCTGAAGCTGACTCACCTCCCATATTTTTTCTCTCTGAAGTCTGCTTATGGCATTTGTATGGATTTATGTCTAAAAACTGTCTAGTTGTATTTTTTATGACTTTTTTTCATCTTTCTTCATCCATCAGAATTAACATATTGTATTTGATATTGTGTTTTTAAGACTGCTATATATAAATTTGTTTGGCTCAAGGGTGGGGCTGCACCAGGAAGGACATCTGGTGGAAAAAATCTAATCGTGCTGATCAGATGATCTGCTGTGGTGATTCCTAATGTTAACAGCTAATAGAATAACATTCCATGAGAAAATTTGAGTCTAACGAGAGTACTGGGTCCAGAATTAAACTGGCAAAATCACATTACATCATAATTTTGTGCCTCCATTATAGCTGATATATA
>JAOVVA010000052.1:4224464-4247786 GCA_028565275.1 Leiocassis micropogon | reverse complement strand
TATATATATATATATATATAAACTCTCAAATTAAAGGGATAGAAAGTTTGCAAAAAATCTTTAATTACTTACATGATAAAAAAAAACTTTCAGACAGAGGAGATCTAGTTTGCAGGTTCTTAATGATATTATATTTTATTTTTGTCTAGTTAACTTCAAAAGCCGTGAGCGAATGACTGGTTACAGCTCCTATGTTAGAAGTGTGAACAGGAACAAACCACACAGCAATATGCTATAATAATATATAATAACAATAAAAGTTGTATAAGCAAACTGCTGCTCTTATAAATGAATACGAGGGAGCCGGTAGATCTTTATCAACTTTAAACATAATCGTATAATGATATACAAAGATATGCAGTTAATGGGCGGGGTAAATGATGCTAGCTTTTAATTCTCACTCACTATGACTTTGTCGAGAGAAACAAGGTCGCTACTGACTTCATCAACCAGACAGCGCTAATCCTCTCACAGAAATCCTCGCCTGCTTCTGCCTGACATGTTTAAATGGGATATAAAACCAAAGTGTTGATTAACGCACACGTCGTCCCTGATAAAAAACGAGGCGGGGCATGATCTTTATGCAAGGCGCGAGCAGCGAAGGCTAATCGTGAATCTCGAGCTCTCGCAGAAGCAGATGTGAGGAGATCCAGCTGCTGCCAGCTTTTGAGAAAGTGAATTTTTTAACACACACACGCTGATTAATGACTGTTTTCCTTCTGGAGCGATGACTTTTGAGACGTTGTGAATACCACTGGGGGGGGGGCGAGCGCTGTATTTTGCCGATAAAGACGTGGCTCTGGAAGAAAACTACGGAAATCGGCGAGAACGAAAGAGAAGCTCTCTCACCGCCGTATCACCGCTTTACAGAGGAATTCGAAACGCACAGTAGTTTATAATAAAGGTGGAAATTTAAATTAAATTTAAAGGAGCTTTTTTCTAATGCATGGAAAATGCTCAAAGTAATAAAATGGCGATATGTACATTTTTTCAGAGTTCACTTGTTTTTTGAAATTATGGTACAATGCTCATGTGAAATGCTCATGCTTGTGACAAAAGAATTTCCCTCGGGATAAATAAAGTTCTTCTTATCTTATCTTATCTTATCTTATGTGAAGCGTTTCATAGCTTCCTTTATGAGCTTTAACATATTACATGTTATATTACACACTAGTGCAATTTTAATTGATGTTCATTGAAAAAAATACATTTTAGCATAGAGGATTTAGCTTATTTCTAGAACTTTGACTAAAATTTTAAGCAAAACTATCTGCCATAGAACAATAAACTTTTGCTTAAACATTTTGTAAAATTTGCAGGGAAATAAGCTTATTGGTCTTTTTTTATCCTATTATAAGAAATTGTAGCAAATTTTTCACTTTCTGGATTCAAGACATTTTCACATATTTTATTATTAATAATAATAATAATAATAATAATAATAATAATAATAATAATGAGGCAGCATGGTGGTGTAGTGGTTAGCACTGTTGCCTTGCCAAGAGACATGTAGGTTAGGTTAATTGACATTCCCAAGTTGCACATAGTGTGTGAATGAGTTTGTGAGTGTGTGTATGTGTGTGTGCCCTGCGATGGATTGGTACCCTGCCTCCCGTGACCCTGTATACAGGTTAAAGCGGTATAGAGAATGAGTGAGTGAGTAAATGAGTGAGTGATAATAATAATGCATTTTATTTATATAGGCGCCTTTCTGGTCACCCAAGGTTGCCTTCCAGATCAAACCAAAGCTAAATTAAACAATAAAACAAGATAAGATTCCAGTACAAGAAATGCAAAATGGTGATAATTTTACGTGCATTCTTTTTTTTTAATTTTTCCACCTGATTTAGTCGTAGTCATAGTAACTAATTTAGTTAATTCCCACCCGTCTCTCTGTTACAGCGCTCTCCCATCAAGGTGACCAACCAGGGAGGGTGTAGACTACCACACGCTTCTTCTGAGACACTTCATGTCAGTAGACTTCACTTTTTCAGTGGTAGCTCAGTGGGTTAAGGCTCTGGGTCAAGGATCAGACGGTTGGTGATTTGAGCCAGAGCTCCACTAGACTGCCACTGTGGGGCCCTTAAGCACGGCCCTTAACCCTGTCTGCTCCAGGGGGCGCCGTATCATAGCTGATCCTGAGCCTTGACCCCAGCTTTCTATGTAAGATACAGTAAGTGGAGAAACAACTGTACTGTACTGTCATTAACTAGTGCACTAGTGCACTGTGATGCATGTCATCACTAATTCTGTAATTGTGTATGGCAAAAGAAATACAATCCTCACTCCTGTACATAACTTTTTTTTTTTATTATTATTATTATTTTTTTGCTATGTTTAATAGTTTCTTGCATGTAGTGCTTGTGGAGTTTCTTTTTTTATTCAGTTTTGAACATTGTTTTCCATATGTATGTATTAAAAATGCACCTTTACTTAGTTGTTTTTTTACACCAAGCAACTTAAATATTCCCCTCCTAATCTCGTGGCATAATTTGTACGATCGTTTATCATCAATCTTTGCTATTCATGCACAAAATTATCACCTGTCAGTATCACCTCTAACACTGCCGCGTTAGTCCTGATCTCCATCTAATCAGGGTTTAAATGCGCACAAATAGTTTATGTGAGTAAAACAAACAGGCTGAGCGTTCACCCAGACGAGCGCATCCAACAAAACCTGAAAGCTCAGAGAATGAAACCCGACACCTTATGCGAGACGTCAACGTCGTTTCAGAACTATGAAGCAGAACGCTGAATGGCAGGATAATTATATTGGTATTCCAGCAGCATTTATTTATTACAAGCGCTTTCATTCACCTGTTACACTAAACTTTGTGTCTTGGAGCGAAAAAACCCCAAGGATCCATTTTTAAACTTTGACTTTAATAATGCACTTTCACTGCTGCTCATGGAAAGCATGTGGCATTTATAACAAGGCAAAAAAAAGGCTGCAAAAAAAAAGGAAACACTCTAGGTTTTATTTTCAAGCCTTATCAGGATTTGCCAGAAAATGTACAGTACAACTAATAACTAATTATTCGGATAATTTGTTAGCATTAATAACTTATTAAGAGACTTTATTTATTCAAACAAGGTGTTAGTCAGGGCCTCGCTTAATGTTTGCAGACACTTGTAAACCACGCATTTATTATGTCTTAGTATTTAGCACTGCATTTTTTAAATTAATAAGTCAATAATATTAGCAAGACATCGGACAACACGCCGCTACATCCGCTATGAAGTTCTTTAAGGATAAATCTGACATTTTGGCAAACCACCGCGCTCCGTAAGTTTGACATGATTAACACATTGACATTCCAGCCTCCTGTGTCCCGGATAGCAGAACCTAGCATCCGCATCCGCACAAGCTCTGGCAGTAAGAAAAATAGAGATAATTACGTTTTTTTTTTTTTTTTTTCATTTTTCTGTGCCGGAGCCAGCTCGGGATGTTCGGCAACATGGGCAGATGGTTCTGTATGAAGTTTTATAATTTGGCCTGGAGGGACCCGAGTCTTCAGCTGCCGTCTAGCTAACGAAAGCTAAGCTCGCTAAGCCTTTGCGCATCAGAGCACTCTCTGGCTGAGTGTGAGTTCAGAGCGCCGTCGGGATGCTAATTCAGATATTCAGACAGCTGAGATCTGAAGACTTTCTGACGGAAATAAAAAGAAGCAGCAGGCTGGCAGACAGCAGGAGATGATATGTGTGTGGTGTGTGTGTGTGTGTGTGTACATGCACACGTTTAAGGTCTGATCTTCCATGAACTATACAAGCATCAAGATCAAGACTATTTTTCAAAGAAATTGAAAATAAGACTTTAATCATCGGTCAAACTAACAGAATCGTTGTTCATTTTTATGTTAAATCCGTTAGCCTTTAAAAATATAAATGTATGCAATCCGGTGGGATCTGATTAGAATGATGTCACACACGTCAAGCAGCTAGCTTTCAATCATATTTAGCCATATTAGCCGTTCTGTGTGAGGTACTGATGGAAGCTAGCCTCCTCAAGCACAAGCAATTTGCATTCTGGACATAACCTGAGCCAAGAAAGCGATTAAGTCCAGATTGGCTGCTAGGACGGGAGGTGTCATGTGCCAGCGAGGACAGAAATGAGTTTGGACAGATGAGGGCAAACGGCGGAATTTAAAGAGACACGACACAGTGGAGGAAAGACCTGTAAACAGGGGGAACTTTTTTTTTTTTTTTTTTTAATCATAACCAGTCATTAGCTCAAAAAAGTAAATTCTTAAAAATAAAGATTTTTTAAAATTAATTAATTAATTAATTTATACATTTCAATTTAAAAAAGCCAAATTAAGATTCACAAAATCAGGAAGTTAAAAACATAATAACATTTACCCTCTATATTAGTCTCTGTTTGATTAAATCCGCTCACAGATAGTGGTGTCCTTTCGAAGCACCAGGGCTGGAACATTACCTCTGTTCCCTTTAGGCCCAGAAGCCAAAGTAGTAGCCTTTTCCCATCCTGTACTCCTATGCGCTTCTTCTAGATTTATGACTTACCCAACTACCCACGATGCAATTACAAGCCGGCTAATGAGGGAGCGTGCAATGACGGATCAGGCTGCCGGGGTCCCCCGAGTGCATGTTGGACACTGATGTAAAATCCTGCCCTTGTCGTTTTTGCCGTTGTGCCACGCACCCATGACACACATTCTCCTCGTGTCTGCATGCGGTGAGCGTTAGGCAGCAGCTGGAGGAAGCGGTCTCGTGAAGCACTGGTCAAAGGGTGGACATCTTGTCAAGCATTTCTGAGGACGCTGAATCTGTCAGATCATTCTGTTTGTTCGAGTCGAGCACTTTATGTGTGCCATTTAGTTGTAATGCTACGGTCTTTGGGTCACTTGTCCTTTTAAGATCTATTCTATTGTCGCAGCTCAATCACAGTAACTCATAAGGCAGAGGATAGAGTTTTTTGAAGGGACATATTTATTCATTTTAGTTATTTGGAAGGAGTCTCCAGTCCCAGCACTTTATAACAGTCAGTACATTTTTTTATGCCCTGGAGGGAGCTGTATTAACTATTCTGCCTTACTGTGTTTGCTTTGTGTTTCTGTTCTTACTTTCTGCTTGTGTCTTTCCATGTGTCTTGTGTTTATTCCTGATTAGTTCCGCCATTACCCTCCTAGGTTTAATCTGTTCCCTTGTCTGGTTTTGTTGCCCCCTAGTGGGTTGGTGGCACAGTAGTTTGTGCTTAGGAGAAAATTGGGTCTAAGATCTATTTTTGTTCATTAGTTCACTTATTGTCTGTACCACTGTATCCTGTATTCAGGGTTGCGGGGGCCTGGAGCCTATTCCAGGAGACTTAGGACACGAGGCGGGGTACACCCTGGACAGGATGCCAATTCATCACAGGGCACACACGTATCATGGCTGACCCTGCACTCTGACCCCAGTTACGCTGGGATATGCGAAGAACGAATTTCACTGTGCTGTAATGTGCATGTGACAAATAAAGGCTTAGTAAAACTTAGTAGCTGCTGTAACGTAATCTAAAACACAAACCAATGAGTTTCATGGACATTAAATATACAGTAACTATACAATTAACATTAAACTGCCTGTGTGTGTGCTTTTGTGTGTGTGTGTGTGTGTGTGTATGGTAGTTGAGTGATTAGTGAGGGGGGTTTCAAAATACTGCAGTAATTGAAAACATATGGATGTGTCAGAGATGAACATATTAGACAACAGATTAGGTTTTCAAGGGGCCTCGGATCACCAACGGCGCCCCTGGAGGCAGGAACACATCCTGCATGGGATACCAGTCCACCACAAGTGGATGAACAGGTACTGTATTTCTTTCTTCCCCAAACTCCAGTCAAACTCCTGACCTGGGATTTTACCTCCAATTCTAAGGGTCAAATCTGGAACAAAAATCGGGCCACTACGTCCTGAACCCTGAACCAGCAGCTGTACAACAAGCTTCATTAACATCTCAATGTGGAACTGAGAATTACAGAAAGACCTCCATCTGCTGTTGGCTCAGGTTCTGCAAATATTTATAACCGGCTTGAGTCATTTAAACAAGGTCCCTCCCTTGATAACAAACAATGGACACTTAAACAGAAAATAAGTCCAGATTTACTGAGTGTGTGTTTTAACGAGATGGTGGGATTACACCTTGAGTCAGTAATCCTGCCCTGGGAGAACGTTTCAGCTGGTGAGAACCTGACCTTTTATTTTTACATAGAGCATTGAAAGCTTAGTGTTCTTCTTTCTGGCTGATTTGAAGAGTAAAGAAAAACACGTCACAACCGCAGCTACAGCGCTGACATTTTACAGTCTCCGGAAATAAAGTGTAACATTGTCTGGCTTTGCATTATTCGCAGATTTTAATAACTTTTTACTACATACTTGTAGAAAAAACAAGTGGCTTGCTTAAGGGTTGTCTGAGTTTAAGCGCTGCAGGGTTCCTCGGTTTTAAGGCTCTCAGAGGAGATTTCGTAGTTTCTTGGTAAAATGGCAAGCTGAAAGTTATTTAAGAGTGAGAGGTGAGGAAACGAGCCTTTATATTAAATGTAACTAAAAATGGAATACTAACTAACTGACTAACTAACTAACCAAATAAATAAATAGATAAATAGACCTTTTTGCACCTGGCAACATGACATCTGTCCACCATGATCACGCTCACTTCTGGACAGAGAATTGGACGTTAAATGGGTGGCAGCAAACTCACATTCACAACCAGTCACAGACGCACTTTCAGTAAGAACACACATCTGATCACGTTATGTCGTCTTAAACAACACGCCGTCTCTGCACCACCAAATCACGCCACCAAATCCAGTCACATATTTGTACAGCATCTCCAGTAAACACATCATAATAACAAATCAAACTTCTGCACATTAATATCCTTATTACCTTCTTCATCTATTTTCACATGCTTGTTTCTCTTTTGAATAAGTTATAACATCCACTACAACACAGCATATGAAAATAATCAGCAGAACAGAAGCTATCAGTCGCTAGGTTACTCGTTTATCTTAAAGCATCAGGTAATCCACTGGATCACCAGGTGATCATCAGGTGATCCTTGTGTGATGTTTTTGACTCAATGTAATTATCAATGAAAGTATCTGTACAGTTAACTGCACTTCTGCTGTTGCAACTGTCGTCATTTTATTTATGCATCTGCAAGATGTTTGAGTTCAGTAAAAGTGTATCTGAAATGTTTATTGGCATGTAAATAGATTTAACTTTTTTTTCCTTGGAAATTTTCGAAGAAATGCCAATGCGATGTGTTTCCATAAGCACATGAAGCGTTACTATTAGAGCGCTCTGGCATTTTGATGAGTGTTTATTCTCAGGTGTTTATCTGCATCATGTTCAACGCTGCAAAAATGTAAAAAAATTGTATTTAACTTTTAAAAAGCATTAGGGACGTGTGATTTTCTCCAATTTAAGGCAAAATGGTTTCCACGTCACAAATTAACCAAATATATTGAAAATATTACCGTTACAGAACAAGTGAACTTCAGATAACATGTTGAAAGCAGGTCATGTGAGCGGACCAGCCCAGTGACTCCCAGAGACAAAGTCAAAACCGAACTTTAGACATATCACCAAATAAATAATTCCTCACACACAGCAGAACACGCAGTACACACGCTGTCCAGCAGGTGAGTTAAACAAAGCTCATTCTTAACACATGCCAAGGTCATGCGCAAGGTCACACTGTATTCAGTTTTTCAAAATACTCAACAACTACTCACCATCATGTCTGTCTGCAGTATTAACATCTGGCTATCACCTAATCATGCAGCTTGTTCAAAGGACAACAGCTCAGCGTTGCTCCCACTGGTGCCAACCGCAAACCTCAAAACATGTTTCAGGTCACACAGGTTTATGCCAGGACACGTCTGGCATAATTACAGTAACATCTTGTTTCTCCAACATATTGTAATTACAGTTAATTAAAAACATGCAGGTCGTCAAGGTCCAGCCAGTGGTGTGATAAAGTGGTTAGCATGTTGCCCCACGCTGGTCTCGCGCTTTGGCGCCCTACAATCTGTATCCGGTGCTGCAGGATCGATAGCTGGAGCTACTGGAACGGATCAAATCAGACGAGTGAATGATGGACGGGACAGGTTTCAAAGTGCACACTGAGCCTTTTCCCCTAGTGATTAATTGACCAAGGGACTAATTGATGGAGTCATCGATTCGGGAGCGCAGCGGGTAAATGGCCACTAATGAGTCTGACAGCTTTCAGGAATCAGAGCTCCGGCTCACTGCTGCAAGTCTTTACCGGCCAAATCATACGTAAAGTTACGAAGTAGCACCAATTTTAACATCAACAAACACCCAAATCGTTCTCAGTAAAAACACACTTGGAGTGATTGATAGTGTTGTAAAGAACCATCCCTGTAGGACCAGGATAGTTGCCAGGTCTATTGTGGACATGGCTTAAGTCTAGACCACGTAATCGTTTTTTAGCTTGTTCTATAAGGTTCTAGAAAAAAAATAAAAAAATAAAAAAAGGCTTCAAAATGTCTGTTAACCCTTTAGCCTCCTGCATAAGAATATATCCCTTTTGGAAATAATAATCATAATCACTGTTTATTTTCCAACAAACCCTAATTTAGGTCTCTTTCAAATGGTTGAATCAGGGTAAAAATATTAATATGTTTACAAATGCAACAAACAAATAAACAAACAAATAAATAAATCATTTTTGTGTAGTGGTGCAACAGTATAACTTTACTTTTCATGCTGTACTGAAAAGTAAGTGAAAAGGAAAATTAAAGCTCAGAGTATTTTAGCCTTTATTTGTTTTGCTGTGATTTAGGGCTCGGGATTGTTCAGTATAGAGTCACGTATCCTTTTTTTTTCAGCACAACCTAGGCGATAAGATGAACTGAATTTAATTTCATTTTAACCAACTATACAAGCATGACTGAGCAAAAAATTTAAAACTGGGTCACATGGGCAAAGGAACAGCACTGATACACATGATCATGGTTTTTATGGCTGTTTTTGGTTATTTCTATTTTGAGAGTTCTACATTTTTGTAATATCATTCCCATATTCCGTTAGTGGTAAAATTTACCTGTTATAAAAGTGATAACTTTCGTTCTACCTGACGTACCCGAAAACACAAATACACAGTCTGATGTCTAAAGCTTCTCCATTAACACGCCCGGGTAAGGCTTCAATATGAGCACATTATATGCAGTATAAAATATAGACAGTATATATAGTAATAAATATTGGCTCGCCTGACCACACAGATGCGCTTCTGGAAGAAAAATTCCCATAAACACACTCCTAAACCTTGTGGAAAGCCTTCCCAGAAGAGTTGAAGCTGTTATAGCTGCAAAGGGGGCGGGGCCAACATCATATTAAACCCTATGGACTAAGAACTGGATGTTGCTCAAGTTCATATGCACGTGAAGCCAGGCGAGTCAATAATTTGGCAATAGTTTTGGAAATTTAGTATCTATCTATATATATATATATATATATATATTGACCTATGCTGTTCTGATTGCTTGAGTTTTAAGGATTTTAAAAACGCAGCAACATCTAGTGATTTTTTTTTCCTTCAGAGCTTACCTCAACCAAGTGGTTCAAATGGCTCAATGAGACTAAATTGAACCCATTTATCAACATGATCTGGCAACTCAAAATGTGCTCTACCGAATGGTTGAGCAGAACATTAAAATGTTAAGAAACCAACTTTACTCTGAGTCCACTTTCTCAATTCAGTGATGCTTAAAGTTCTCCTGATCTCTGAGAACACAATGGAATGAGATGCCAGGCCACACTCCCTGACAAGTTCACACCTACTGAGAAATTTGGAGTCACTGATCCACCTACAGGCTTTTGGGAGGTTTGAAGGAACAAGATGACTGGAGGAAACACAAAACTCGGAGGACAAGATAATCTCTGCACAGACACTGACAAGGATCAAATAAGGATCCTTAATACACTTGTTCTACTGCATCAATATAATATAATAAACACTGTATATTATATCTAATGTTTGCTTTTAGGGTCGAACAGTTAAGTGTTCTTTGCTTCTCAAAGCAGGTCTAATAGGAACCAGGTGTAGTGAAGAACGCCTCTGTTTCTGTAGGTCTCTAGACAGGACTTTATTTTAGGGTTCCTTTAGGTACAAAAGCATAGGATTAGATTTAAATGTCCATTTCATGGTGAATTTAATAAATTTAATAGTTTTAATAATAAGATAATGAGTATGCAAATTGACACTAGCCTCAATTAAAGATTTTACCAGGAAGTTCTTCTACAGAAAACCGTTAAACTTTTCCACAAAGTAAATGTAGAAATAGAAATCTCTTTATGATGCTTGATAATAAAAATGTAATTTATATATAATGTTTTACAGTATACATACAGACGCTGAATTAACTCGAGTGGCATGTAGCTAGCAGGCTACAGTGATGCCATGCTAGTTAATGTTTAACAACCCTGCTTCTTTTCTTCAAAATGCGATTTATATTCACCAAAAGTTGGTCTACTTCCACCCTGCCTGGAGCTTTACATCATCAGTCGATGGGGTTCTAACGAGACACACGCGCCAAACTCCATCAGATCCACAGCGATGTTTGGATTCTACTCAGCTTCTGTCTGGAAGCAATCTGACTGAATCAACTTTATTTATCCTCAAGCGGGCAATTCAACCATCGCTGGGGCTTTTCAGGCGTGACTGCCCAAGCAGCAGAAACAACACACAGTGCATCAAATTAATGTCACTATACCAGCAAGAGTGCAAACAAAGTGCAGGAACAGTGCACAGAAACCTACGCTATAGCGCAATGCCGCGATCTGTATCGTCTCCAACCTTTAATGGGCGTGGTCTATACAGAAAGGAATATTATGTGAGGTCACATTAGGGGAAAAGTCGTAGTGCCTTGTTTTAGCCCTGACCAATACAAAAAATAGAAAGAGGACATAAAGCAGGGAATTTTTTTCTCGCCCTTAATTTTTTTCCATTCCGATCTGACTTGAAAGTGAATTTTGCATAATAGGTGTCCTTTAAATAAACCACATCCTCTCACTCCCCGATCCTCTCACCTCCACACACCACAACATTGCTCTTAGTTCAGAAGCAACAGAACAGGGTTAAAAGCATCACAACCTCCCTCATGATCTCACCCCATCTCCATAATGCATTTGTGCTACACAAGAATCTTGTGTGTGTGTGTGTTATTGCATCCGAGACACAGATTTTTACTGGAGAGAGAGAGAGAGAGAGAGCATCATCTGTCACACGGCCATAACATTAACGCGACGAGATCTATGAATATTTCAGCAGCATCGAACGAGGAGCGGCGTAAAATAATCATGAGGATTCGCTCAAAGACCACGGGATAAACCGTCTTCGCAGAGGATAAAGTGGATATTCCACATCTGTTCATCTGGCAGCTGATTTTATTCAAAGCGCCTCGGGTGCAGGAACAGAGCTGAGCAGCTGAGGGCCACGCGTCTTGGTCGGGAGCCCAGTAATGGCTCCAGAGTGGGTTACCAAATGGCAGGATAACAAATTATTTCACCATTACATCAGGAGGATACAAGTTTGAGTCCTCATGATGCTGCAGCCATCACAAACTTCTTTGGTCTAAGTAATGGAAGAAGGATGGACTTCCTGTTTCCTGTACACTGCATACTTTCCCACAAATACTTTGAATAAACCCTTGAAGCTGTGATGTTAACATTAATTGCAAAGACCACAAGATAAACAACACAATTAAAAGCAAATTCTAGCTTGGCGTTTTACGATGCTGTGCTCTCATTGGTGCTGAAAGGTTTGGGGCATCCAGGGGCTTATGGCCATTAATATAAACTGCTCAAATTAGACTACTGAATAAATAAATAAATAAATAAATAAATATTGGAACAAACCACGAGCATGTATCACTCAGTGAAGCCGCTAAAGCTTGGTTGACACTGGGTGATGAATCAGGACAATGATCTAAAGCACACCAGTAACTCTACATCAGAATGTCTGAAAAGTAAAAGAATCAGGGTTTTGGAACAGCCGAGTCAAAGTCCTGACCTCAACCCAACTGAAACGCTGTGGCGGGACCATAAGAGAGCTGTGCATAAGCGAAGGTCCAAAAACTTTAATGTACTGAAGTGATGTAAAGAAGAACGGACCAAAACCATGTGAGAGACCGATAAAGTCATACAGCAAACCATTACTGCAAGTTATTGCTGCTAAAGGTGGAGCTACAAGCTACTGAGTCAGGGGGTCTTAATATGGCCCAGTACTTTTATTAATTATTTTTTTGGGCTTCATTTTTGTTGAATTCATAAAGGCACTGTGAAATAATTTAAATGTTGTTGCTTGTTTGAGGTTGTATTTGCTTAATACTGAAACCTGCTATGATAAGATGATTTTTATCGGATTAGATGTTTTATATAAAAACACCTAAAATTAAAAGAAGGGGCACTAACTTTTATACAGCAACAAAAAATATGAATTATTATTATTATTATTATTATTATTATTATTATTATTATTATTAAACATAATAGTAGTATTTGTTTTGCTATTCTTTTCAATACATGTATTAGAACAAAAAATATTTAACAAAACAAAGACTAATTTAATAGGTGTGGAATAATTGCATTAAATGATAATAATAATAATAATAATAATAATACTTAAAACATGCTTAAAATATGTAATAATAATATTTTAAAAATATTGAAATAAATATATAAACAAACACTCCCTGGCGTTTGTCACACAGCAGCAGTTTAATTAACTCGGTCTGAGGCGAGGACGATGTACACACCGCCACACACCGTCACACACCGTCACACACTGCCACGCAGCCAGCGAACACTGGAGTCCAAACCCTACACACCTTCCTCCTCCCGATATCACTCCTCAACACTCGGCCTCCTCTTTATTCTGTTTAGTGAAGATACGGAACACGGGACGCTCAACATCCGTGTACACGTTGGGAAAAAAGCAGGAGCTCTTACATTTTCATTTGCATCGCATTATCGCGACCCACACATCCACATCCGCAGTTTTTATTTTTTTTACTTAAGCTGAAATCCGGCTCTACGCTTGTCAAAGTGTAGCGTTCCGTGTTCACGGCTCTCGTGTCATACACACACTCTGCATTACAGATTTTCCTGAATGCCATTCACTTGTGTCAGGGAAAAGGATAAGCCTTCACATGAAAAGTAGTGGTAGTGTTGTTTATAAAATTGATTGAAATTGATTCTAATAATGAATTAATAAATAAATAAATAATAATAATAATAATAATAATAATAATAAACCGTCTCAGTGTCAGCGATGACACAGGCCAGTGAAACCTTCTAATTAAAACATATTAAAATACATAATAATAATAATAATAATAATAATAATAGTTGCTAGCAATAATGAGTGGGCCCAAGCACCCTGCGCCATCGCCACCCGGGCGCACCAGAAAGACAGCGGGCACAGTGCAGGGGGATATTCCAATATTATTATTATGACATAATTTTAGAAAAGGGGAAATGGTATGTTTAGATCTCCAAAAAGCCCCTTATGCTGGAAAAAAGCATCACACTATGATATCACTCGATGTGATGTCACTGAACGCGATGTCACTTAAAATAATGTACCTCAATATGATTTCCCACGGAAAGTTATTAACCACTTATAACCATTATTTATTTAACAGCGTTATTTATTTAACAAAAATTAAGCAAAAAAAAAAAAAACATGTAGGCAATACTAAAAAAATATTACCCCCTGACACCTTTAGCAGCAATAACTTTAAGTAATGGTTTCCTGTATGACTTTATCAGTCTCTCACAGTTTTTGTCCGCTCTTCTTTACAACATTGCTTCAGTTCTTTGAGGTTTTTGGGTGTTCACTTATGCACAGCTCTCTTAAGGTCCCACCACAGCATTTCAGTTTGGACTTTAACTCGGCCATTCTGTCATTCTTTTTGTGTTGTCATGGACTTTAACATTTAATTGAACACTTTGGGTTTTTGTATTTCTCTGAGCATTACACGGTCTGACCTTGGGGTGAATGTGCTGGGGCGTCCACTCCTGGGAAGACTGGCAGCTGTCTTGAATAATCTTTCTCACTGTATAATGCTGCTAATAAACTCCAATCTGTTTGGAAATGGTTTTATATTTCTTTCCAGATTGATGTGCAGCAACTCTTAGACCATTGCTCATGTCTTTCCCTCTTGGCGTTGTGTTAACTCACACCTGGATGCTCAGAACCAGAAAACTGCCAAAACTTCTGCTGTTATAGAGGTCTGCGCACCTGCTGATGATCAGTTGATCAAGGGCCGATGATTAACAGCACCTGGCTGCAACTTAAATCCTGAGGAAGCAGTAAGGGGGTACTTAGTTTTGCCCTCGTGTTTTTTTTTCCTTTTTACATTTTTTATCTTTATCCACAGGACTGTATGTCCTTTAAAGCAAGCAAGATTGCATTCTTTAAAAATAATTGCTAGGTTAGCTAGCCGCTCAGCTAATTGTGTACGTGTTAGTCGACTAAAATTAAAACTAGCATTTGTGTCTGAAGTTAGTTGGTCTGGTTTGGGTTTGTTTTGTGACATTTATCAAACGGCAGGCAAATTACTTTGAATAGACCCTAACAGCCGACATAAAAAGCGTGCTCGCTAACAGTCTGCTAAGAAAACTAGCTCCCGCAGCTCTGTACTTACGTGTCTGACTTTTTTCCCAGTAAATCAGCATTAATATTAATCTGAGTTTGCCGCTGATGACAGAATAGCAGGAGCTCTGTGTCGCACGCGTTCTGTCTGTTACACACGAGCGCTCGCACAAACGTCTCGCTTACGTTAGCTGATCAGAGCGCGGGAGTGTGTGTAGCTAAACGATTTATAAACATTCAAATCAGGCGTTTGTGCAGCGTCTCAACAGCAGAAACACAGCTGCTTCATAAATATGCATTAGCTGAAGTGTGTAAGTGTGTGTGTGTGTGTTAGTGTACATGATTGTGTGGGAGTGTGTTAATAAGTGTGTGTGGTTTGTGTGTTTCAGAGTGTGCATGATTGTGTGTGTGTGTGTGTGTGTGTGAATTTATGAGTGTACAGGATTGTGTTTAATTGTATCTCAGTGTGTGTCAGTATATGTGTGAGTTTATGAGTGTGTACATGTGTGTGTACGTATGTATGTATGTGTGTGTGTGTGTGTTTATGAGTATACAGGATTGTGTGTGATTGTATGACAGTGTGTGTGTGAGTGTGTGTGATTGAGAGTGTACATGATTGTGTGTGATTTTGTGAGAGTGTGTGTAAAGGTCATGTGTGCACATGTGTTTTAGCTGCTTTGCTCCTAAGTTTGTTTATTTCTTATTGAAGTTCCGGGTTTTTTCGTATATCTTTGTCTCAGTTACTGTTCTCTAGCGTAGCATTTAATATTTGTTTATAGTCACTGAGCGTTTCCATAGTGACGGATCAGGACCCGTCAGACATCGTGATGATAAAAAATTTGGGATTTTTTTTTTCATCATTTGTAGGAAGGAGTCTCCAGTATCAGTAGTAACTGTTTTTTTGTGATGAGTTCAGACGAGAGGCCGGTGAGGGAATGAATGAATGAAAATTGCTGCGGTGTAAGAGGAATAAAACGCTTTGCGCTGTTATGGGAAAACAATCACCTTTACCTATAGTGTTTCTCTTGTAACACTATTTCTCGGAATGCGTTTTTCCGACCTCTCGTGCTAGAAAAGTTCTCCTTCTGGCTTCTGAACATCAGGCAGGTTTGGAACGTTAGCGCAGCGCTCTCGTCTCACCCTGAGCTCCTGGAGATGCTGAGGGAATCTGCTGAGTCGGCGAGTGCCTGTATATTACACAAAACAATCCGAACATCCAGAGGCAGTCATGCGAACGTACATCGCCTTCTCTGTAACGTGCCGCATTTTTCTCACTTTGCAGGAAGAGGAAGTAAATGACATGCCAGCTCTGTTTACCCAATTCATCCGACTGGAACGTAGCCGCTATTGAGCGCCTGTCACACCGGGTTTAGCGTCACCAGATAAAATCAAACGTCCTGCCGCAGAGCTTTCCTTTCCTTTCCTTTCTCCATTTCCTTTTTTTTCTAAGGCTGCAGGAGCTGCTATAGAAAGTTGCATGACAAAAGTTTTTGGAATCGCTTTACAAACAGGCTGCACTGCAATCAACAACCTCGCGTCCTAACGAGAGAGCTTGCGCACAGGATGCTGTTTCAAATGTCCCAAAACCATTTTAAGACGCACTTCATTTGTTTCCCCCGAGTGTCTATCAATAATTAAAGCACACAAATAATTCCACTGGAGTACTCCATGATCTTCATCTGTTAGAAAAATGAAGCGCTTTTAACTCTATCTGTATTAGTTAGTAAATCCCTGTGCCTTTTATTATTATATTATTATTAATTATTATATAAACTGTTTGAGTGCAAAATGAGATAACTCCATTTTTTTGAGAAAAACATTTTTTTATCTCTTCAAATAATATTTAGTGCATGTTTTCTTTGAGTTAGAAGAATGCTAAAAAGCACGGATGCTAAGATATTTGTTCCCTTTTTCAGTTATATCAATGTGAATTTTGTGTCATTTTGCAAAAATCTATAAATCCATCCCTTTTGTGCCAAAGATTAAATCAGCCTGCAGTTGTGTTTGTGTTTATTTAAGTATAAAATATGAATACCGATTATATTTTGGTTGAGTTTTAATTTTAAATTAGTGGCTGCAAATTAGAACAAGGATCAAAGTTTTGTTGTACATAAAATCTTTCAAATTATAAGGATTGTTGAAGAAACATTATAAACCAGTTTTACCAGCTTCAGCTTCACTTCAGTCAGTAATGACAGAGCTTTATCGTAGGGTACAGGGACGCACCCTATAACACCCATTTGTGAATTGTCCAACTGCCCCTGGACCTATAAGGTTACATTATACAGTACTGTGCAAAGTCTTGACCCCTTCTAATTTTTTCATATTAAATGAAATTAAATGTTATATTTTAAACAAAAGAAATGGATACAGTTGTTTTACTTCTGTAAAAATTGCTTGTTTATGTAAGAACCTCAGCAGTGACCTCATTTCCCCTCTCGTCTGTTCCAAACACGCATTCAGATTCAGCAGTTACTAATCACTTCCTGATCATCTGTCATCATCTGCACCTGTTTCTCGCTGGTGAATTGGTCAAGTACAGGAACTGGACTGAAAATGAGAGACAAAAAAGCCCTTTAACAAACCTGGGGAGCAGTTCCTTAGACCTACATAAAAAACAAAAAACAAAAAAAAGGAAGTCTGGCTCTTTGGAAGCTAAATATAAAGTAATGAGCGGGTGTCAAGACTTTAAGCTTAAAAATCATGATTAGAGAGCAGGATATAGCGGACATAACCAGATGTAAGAATAGTACTTCTCTTTAGTGTTGTAGCATTATTTCTGTTTTAGAAGTGTCATCCTAATTACATCAAAACCAGTGCTAGTGATTGATTAATTTATTAAGAAGAATATATAGTGAGTAAAAAAAAGAATAAGTTAAAAGTGGTCTTTATCTCATTTTGCAGTGAAACTGTTGGTCATACAGTACATGTACCCACGTATGAACCATAGAGATAGAGGTGAAGACTCTTCCTTCTATAGCCTTAAGACTCAAACTGAAAAATTAAACCGCTGTGTCTAAGATGTCTAATGTCCTTTTTAAATCGTTTCTTATTAAAATCCCATCACACACACACACACACACACTGACAGCACTGACAAACAGGAGCTCTAACAGCATCGTTCAACACAGTGCACAGGAAATAAAAAAACAAACACTTGTGTTTACCATCGAGTGTCGAGGGCACATTGTGTGGTTTAGGTCTCCCGGGGGGGGGGTCGCCATGGAAACATGGCTGTTTTGTTTGAATATTAACATCGCCTAATAGATCTATGCAGAAGCTAGCAAAAGCTTGTGACAGTTATGAAAAGCCTCTTTGAGGACGAAAGCAGCTCAGGCCACAGAAGGGATGATAAAAGACGTCTTCAGAAACTGTCGCTCTGTACCGTCTCATTTCTCCTTCTTACACAGAAATCCCTCTTTTCAGTCGCTGTACTAATTAATTCTTAACAAACCTTACCATAGGAATGTGATTCACATTTTCATATAAATTCACACACACACACACACACACAAAAATAAAAAATACAAACACTTGGCTGTTTAAGTCGTGTTTAAGGGATTGAGTATCGGATGATGGAGTGATGGCGTTAACAAAAGTGTTCGACTGACTGATTACATTAGGTTTATTATTTACAACACATACTCATTTTATCTAGTTGTATTTATGGAAACAAGTAAGTTCTGTCATGTTACTGAGAAACTGCAATGAAGCGTAAAATCCTCTGAAACACACGTCTCCTAATAGAAAACGTCACAGCAATCATGAATGAGCCGTTACTACGGAAACCATAAGATACTAGAATAATGAACTTCCTGGAGTTTTTTGTAAGTTAAGAGTCGGGATCATTTAAAGGTCACAGTCTGAAGGTTATTCATTCTCTCTCTCTCCCTCTCATACACACACACACACACACACACGTGTACACACACATAACAATGTTATGCTGCCGTCATGCTTTTTAACACCAAGCAGCCACCAGCATTCCTACTGAGACCCGAGCTAACAATATGTTCTGATAAAAAAGCAAGAAATTTCAGCATCAAATTGTGCAGCGTCCAAATAACAGCGGCGTCCAAACTGCGAGCTCGTAGCTGGGGCGCGTCTGCTCACACTGATAAACACTCCTGCAGGGAGACATCTGAGGAACGCTTACAGCCTCCTCCTGCTGCGTATTAACCCTGTGGATGGAGTGGGGTTTAACCCTGCTGCTGGGGAGCACACACACACACACACACACACATGAACACACCCTCCCTGCATCATACTGGATGCCTATACTCAGGAATTAACTAACAAACAAGCTGGAAATATGGATAGTACATTATATACAGGTGTATATATATATATATATATATATATATATATATATATATGTTGTAAATTTATGTTGTCTTATCAAGTCTCGTCCTAGCTAGTCAGCTAAGTAGGTTTCTTAGTTAGCTAGTTAGTTTTTGTTAAATTATGTTGTTAATTTATGTTGTATGTAGCATCTTGGTCCTGGAGGAACGTTGTTTCGTTTCACTGTGTACTGAACTGTATATGGGTGAATTGACAACTTAAACTTGAACTAGACAGACTTGCAGAAACAGATAGATAGATAGATAGATAGTGACAGACAGGTTGATAGGCAGGAAATAAAACAGATAGATAAATAGACGGACAGGCTAATCAAAAACCAATTTCAATATTTGTTGGTTCGCCTTTTGCTTTAATTCCAGATGTGTTATCATTTCAATAAGCTCATGCAATCTCACAGCATTTATTTCCAGTCCAAAGTCACATTTATTTCCCTCCAAGATCTTGTATTGATGATGGGAGAGTCCGCCCGCTGCGTAAAGACTTCTACAGCACATCACAAAAATTCTCAGTGGGATTCAGAAATTCGCCTCCAGAGGCTTGTACAGTTCCCTCCTGATCATGTGTATGGAAATGCTCTTACTTCCACTATCAAACATAGCCATGAGTTCTACTGTTGTTTTGATTTGATTTCACTAAGTGTTTAAGTCGCCTCCCATCGCACTCATTCTGGACATTTTTCCGACCACATTTCCTTCTCGAAGATGATGGTTCAGTACCATTCTTCAGGTTTTAATAATGCATTTCTGCAAGTTATGCAAGTTCTTAACCTGATATTTTATAGTTTTATTAATCTCTTTGGTTGTTTTCCTTGCTTTATACTGGATAATAATTTGACCTTCTGAAACAGAGTAACGGCTTTGCCACGTCCACAGGATGTGTCTTCTGACATGGTTGTGCAAGAAATGAGAAGCTCATCATCAGTTAGAGTTAAATAACTTGTTGGAGCTAAACTGTGTTAATCACTGCAATAATTATCCAGTGGACGACTCTTAACTATTCTTACTGACTTTTTTTTGGCTGCCAGTGTAGATAGACAGATCAATAAATAGAGACCAAATAGATTGACAGAGAGATTTTGTATGAAAGGTATCATTATCACTCTAGTCTTCTTTCTTTTCCTTCTATCTGTTTTCTGCTAAATTGCACGCTAATGTTTATTAAATGTTTTGCGTACTGTAAATATAAAAGAGAATATGCCTTTGAAGTATCTCTCATGTCTACAACATCAGAGCAAGCAAAAAATTATAATGAATAATACACACACACACACACACACACACACACAAGTGTGTTAAAGCAACTTAATTATTTTCTTCCTGTAATCTGTATGCTAGTGTTAGCTTTAGGACTAGCAAACCCTAATGCATCATTGCAAACATTCATCAGGATTAGCATTAGCGCTGTAAAAAGAAACCAGGGCTTTTTTGTTTTGTTAACTTTATCAAGTCGGTTAAATTTCCCCAAAAATATTTTCTGCTGTTTTTTTTTTTTTTTTTGACATCGCTTAGTGCTGGTTGCGCTAACTCGACCTTTGCTGCTCACTCTGTTGTTTTATCCGTCTTCAGAGCGCTAACACGGTGCACTCCGGGTCAGGGTTTGTGTGGAACAGCTGGCGAGCGATTGAAGTCGCACTTCAAATGGCTGCTAGTCACTACATCCGCGCGAACATACAGAGTTATTTTGATCCCATTACAAAAACAAAACAAAAAAAGAAATAAAACCCTGAAGGGTTAGCCGTTTTCTGACCAGACAGGAAGCGGTTTCAGTTTCCACGTTTAATGTTTTTAGATTAACACCAGAGCCAATTAGTGTTCCGGGTCGAGGCGTTCAGAGGGAAAGTGTAAAACCGCTCTCATTAGCAGCAGCACATGACATTGTTTAATCCTCATTAGCAGCTGAGGGCCGAGCTTCGAGATGGAGCTGCTGGATATTAAAAATCAGATTATTAATAATAATAATAATAATAATAATAATAATAATAATAAAGGGAGCGCTGTAAACTAGGCGCTATTCCGCGAGTGTGCTGGCAGAGACGTGTTTACCGAGGCTGAGACGAGGGATTTATTTCCTTCAAAGCTCACTGAGGTTTATTCAGCGTTCACAGAGCAGCTGGTTAAACAAGCAGCGAGAGCCGCGACTCTCAGGATCACACCGCCGCACCGCCTTTCTGTCAGCTTCAGAGGCTCCGGGAAATGAAATACCACTGAGTTATTACACTGTGGAGCGCTCTCCCTGTGTGTGTGTGTGTGTGTGTGTGTGTGTGTGTGTGCAAGTGTGTGTGTGTGTGACTGTAAAAGATTTCTACCGGCTCCTAATCCGCTTCTAACATTACTGTAATGCAATTTCTTGTTCTGGTAATCATGTCCAATTTCATTTTACTGCCATTTAGAAAATGTCTAATGGAAATCTGCAGAAATTTGATGGAAACCACCAGAATATTTTTTTCCCTAATGGATTAAAATTTGCCTGGATATAAAAATATATAGCTCAGTGTAACTTTTTTATTAAATCTTTTCAATTAATAAGTTTTAAAAGTGATATCAATGCTCAAAGCTGCTTGTACTCGTTAGAATTTAATGCAATTAAATCGTTCTAACTAACTAATCAAATGATTACTATTGGTACTACTAGTTTTAATAAAAATGTATTGGTTTTTTTTTTTTACTGATGTAAATTTGATCATAGTGAATGGGCTCATCTAGACCAAAACTTTATCAAACGTCATACAATTATATCATCCTTCACAACATACTCACTGTTTACAGTAATTTTTATTTATTTCTTTATTCATTTATTTATTTATCTACTCATCATGTACACTCATCTGCTTGGACTTGCAACACCTCAGTCTTGCACCCTTCACTCTGGCACTGTACATTTTCTGTAGTAACATTTATCCTCATTCAGCATTGCACATATGCATTTCATTCTCTTATGTATATATACTGTATATGTATGTATATATAATATAACAATATATAAAATGCTCTTTTTATCTTACTAATTTCTGTTGTAGTATGGTCATCATCTTCCTTTTTTTTCTTTTTTTAACTACACTATACATGGTTGATGTTATCTATCTATCTATCTATCTATCTATCTATCTATCTATCTATCTATCTATCTATCTAATCTTTAAATCAAATTCAGATTTTATTTGTCACATACACAACCTTACATATATATATACACATTTATATATACACACTACATATAATCAAGCTAATAAAACAAAATAAAAAAAACACATTTAAAGCTTAACAAAATTTACAAAATGAAAGTTGTACATGTGAGAAGAGTAAAAGTATAAAAAATATAAAAGTAAAAAATATATAACTACCATTTTTTTTTAATTTAAAACCTTTTTTTTATTTTACAAAAAAAAAACTATATAAATTTACACCACACACACACACACACACACACACACATACACACAGAGTGAACGGGAATAAGCTTAAGACTGTAGATTTTTTTGTTGCAGGACGGAGTTAATTCCACCACGGCCTCAAACAATGCGAGACTCCATCACACTCGACTCACGCTTCAGGCTGCTAGCACGTGACTGTAGTTAACGCTAGTTACAAGCCGAAAACATTGAGTCCCCAGCGTATAGTCTAGCAGCTGCATGGTTTTCGACGTTTCTTTGTTCAACTGTACTTCAGGTTAAAATGAATGACATGAATCAATCTTGGCAGCTTTCAGGAACATTTCCACCTCAAGTGAATATGAACAACCAGAGAAACAACCTGAAACTAGCGTTAAAAATTCAGCACTTTGAAAATGAAGACATTTAACTTCCACACATGTTCCTGATGAATGGATGTTTTTTTTTAATAAATTCTCTTTCCCTCTATCAAGCTTTGCAATACATCTAACAGTATAAATGCTCCTGACTATTATATACACACTGTCTGCACTGCACACTTTGTGGAAATGTATTTTATATAATTTAGATTATTTGCTATGAAACAAGATATTTGTGGTCGTATATATTTTTAAACTACACCAATCTGGCAACTCTGTCGTGAACTATCCTGTCTGCGGGCAGCGTGATTCCTGCCCCAACAGTACCTCGTTTAGTGATTTTTCTTTGTTCTAGTTCCCATGTTTGTCCACTAGGTGCACTAAGAACTCTATAACGAACATACAACTTACATTCCTCCACTAATATGATCATTCTAATGCAGATTAAAATGTATGGAGTTGTAAAGAAGACTTGATAAAAAAAATTATATATATATATATATATATGTGTGTGTGTGTGTGTGTGTGTGTGTGTGTGTTTGTTAAATCTCTGATATAAATTGTGCGTCTCAGCAAAAAAACGT
>JAOVVA010000052.1:4183632-4194849 GCA_028565275.1 Leiocassis micropogon | reverse complement strand
CGCAGCATCAGCCGCTGAGAAAAACCCGACTCACTGCTGGGATGCGCGTTTACACACACAGCTAACAGGTGGAGATTAATTTAGTGTGTGTGTATATATATATATATATATACACACACACACACACAGAGTTAAGATAAGCTTTTTTAAAGTTGATACACTGCTATCGTAAGTGAAAGGTTTCAGCATCACACTAATTGTCTCTATGTTGTGAAAGATTAGCGAGCGTGCATTAGCAAGGCGCTGTTTATGCTAACTGGACGTTTCACAGCGTATTTGTTTTTAACGCCACTGTTTGAAGCAACAGTGGGCAGGTTTGAGGAGGAGGAATTTCGGTGAGAGGGACATGATAACAGCGTGTGGGTGGTTCTGCTTGTCCTCACAATCTCTCTCTCTCTCTCTCTCTCTCTCTCTCTCACACACACACACACACACAGACACACAGACACAGAGTAATATTCCCACGGAAAGGATAGATGATTTTTGTTGTGGTTCGTCCTCCCTGTGCTTTGACGTCTCGCTGGCATCTCGGCGTTGCCAGGAAGCAGAGCAGGAGGAACATCTCTCACACAGACGGGAGCGAGAGACACCAAGTGAAAAGAGAGAGAGAGATACAGAGAGAGAGCTGGAGCTGATGCAAAGCACTTTTTCAATATTTAAAGAAAAGACAGGAGTGGGGGAAGAAAGGGGGAAAAAACGTCTGGCACCTTCTGAGTCTGCCACCCTGCTGAGTCGATTTCATCTCAGAGTCATTCATCTTTTTATTTTTAAGAAAAAAAAGGAAGAAAGCAAGGAAAAGAAAAAGACACATCAACAAAAAATGCTATTCCTGGGACCACGGTGGAGAAGAGAGAACTGGGAAACTATTTATATATACAGTATACACACACACACACACACACACACACTCCAATCAGTAACTTAAATTTTTGCACTTGCCCATTTTTTCTGCTTCCAACATATCAAGTAACATTTTAAGAAAAAAAAGTTTCTTGTTGCCCAGTATATGCCACCCTCTTCCAGCCGCCACTGGGACGAGATGTTATAAATGTAGCTTCTGTGGGACAAATTGTGTTGATCAGACAACTGAACCTGCAGCTCTTGTGGGACATTTCTTTCTCATAATTCTCATCTCTGGTGTGTTGTTTTTGTAAAAGTAGTTCTTCTTTACATTTAATGATGATAAAGACCAGAATCTATAGAACAAATGTTATTTATATGCAGGTTTAAAGTTTTAATGTTAATTGAATGTTCTCAATCATAAAGCCTCAGAACTGATTGGTCAGTGTATCTCACTGTCGACCTTAAAACTTCAAGATGTCTCTCTCTCTCTCTCTCTCTCCCTCTGTGTGTGTGTGTGTGTGTGTGTGTAAGAGAGTTAATCCTCACCTGTTAATCCGATGAATTCACACCGGAAGACGAATCCCTCCAAGAACTCTCCATCTGCAAGTGCGAGAGAGTCAGCTTCCCTTTTCCATCAGAAACCCGCGACGAAAACTCTAACTGAGCTGAACAGGGAAAAAATGGTTTGTGGCAACATACTGTATTTTATTTTAGATACGAAGCCCTGCAGTAAAATAAATAGATATCTAAAAAATGATATAATGTCTATTGCCAAACAAAACACATCACAAATGTCTGATTTATTATATACTTGGAAAAGAAGGATTTCTAAGAGTGGCAATAAATGTGGTCTTGTTTCACAAAAATAAATGAATAAACCAATGAATCAATTATATTATTATATAATTGTATTGTTATTATTATATTTTTTAAAACAAAGGGTGCTGTTAGTTGTGCCATTAATTTTGGAGCAAACTGCATATGCATGGTAAAATTGGTATTAAAAAAATGGTATAAAATTACTACAAAATAAATATTAGGTTTCTTTGTTGATTTATTTATTAAATTTAAGGCTAGTTATCATTTAATTGAATTTTATTAGCACGCTTTTTAAAGAAAAATATTTCAATTTGAAATTAGTCCAAAAAAAATATAAGCCCAGAAAAAATAAGAAGAAAAAAATCTAAAATAATATCTCTTATTCTTCATATTTATAGTATTAATAATGTATAATCAATTGAAAAATAGGTTTAAACCTATTATTATTATTATAAAAAAATAAAATTATATATATATAAATAATTAATTGATTCATTTATTAATTGACCACTCAATAAATAATAAGCCAAACAATTTGTTAATTTTTGTTTGTTTTTCAGTAAGTTACAAATGGTTAAACGGCATTCATGTACACTCCTTTAGACTCCATTAAAATGCACGAAACCTACAGAGCATCGTTCATCACCTTCAGCCATCACTCACAATTTAATTCACTGAAAATCAAGTCAGAGCTCATTAGATCATCACGTGAGAGGTGGAATGATGTCTGACTGCTGATACGTTAAAACGATGATGACAAGTTCAATAAGTCTAATTACTCAGCGGTGTGGTCGAATGCTGAACCCCGTCTGGTGGAATAGCGGCTGGATCAGGCTGCCTCGCTCGCGCTCGCCCGGGAGCGCCGAAGCAGATTAAATGATTCTGCAGAGATCAGATCTGAGTGGTGAAGGCTTTCCACCCAGAAGAGACTATTCCAACCCCTGACACACACACACACACACACACACACACACACACTCTGAGACTCTGTTACTAATTCAACATGTCACTTTTACAGCTAGGCAGACCTTTTCTAATTAAAATTCAGCAAGCAATTAACAGAGCTCCTGATTAATGCTCTAGCATCTGTTTCGAGACGATCAAGCACTCAGTCTGGAGAGTTCGCTTTCAGAAGGTCTGGGTTTCACTCGGACACCAAATCACACTGATACTGAAAACAAGGGAGAATAACCAGAAGAATTAGAGATGGGTGGATCAGCTCCTGGTGGGGCTCCCCAAAGTCATTCTTCCATGGTTGGAGGTGGGGTGGGGGGCTATAACCAGTGTGTCGATTAGAGACATATGGCCAAGTATGTCAGGGTCATTCAAGCCAGCAAGTGAGATGGACTTCTCCTATGTTCAACTAACTTCATTTCCTACCTCAGGTGGGCGGGGGTGGAGGGGTTTCGGGGGGTTTTTGAAGATGAAATCCTGGTCTCTGACATTGCTGTGTCATCAGGTGTTCCTGAGAACATCGCCCAGCTTCCCTGCCCTTCTGAGCACTTCTCAGGGCTGCTTCTGACGGAAAGTGAGACCATTAGAATGGACATAGCATGTCTGAGAGCACCTGAGGGACTTTAAGAGGTAGCTGCAGGGTGTGGATCCTGGACAACCAGAGGCTGGAGATCAGCTGAGACTCTCCCACTGTATCTTTCCTGTGTGTTTGTGTGTTTTTGGGTGGACACACACACACACACACACACACTCTGTGATGTCACCCACAGGGGGGGGGGCTATATTCAGAGTGTGGCTTTGGCCATATTACAGCACCAACAGTGGCATGCCAGGTGCATCAAAAACAGAAAGTGAGATGGAGGGGTATGGTCAACCTTCTTTAGTCTATTACTGTGATGAGAAGATAGTTGGTCACCATCTTACAGCTCCACTTCTGATGTCATCCATGTGATGGGATCATCTAACACTTCCTGCCTCCCTGCCCACCTAAGATTGTCAAGCTGACTCACTGCCCTCCTAAGAGTATCATCCTGCCTACCTGACCTCTTAAGAGTGCCGCACTGCTTCCCTGCCCTCCTGAGAGCGCTGCTATTCCATCCTGCACTGTTGAGAACATAATCATGCCTCCCTGTTTTGTGTAGAACTCCTCTACCCCTCTGGCAGCATGGGGACCTTTTCTGTCCCAGACCCCTCCGGACTTCGGTTTGCATACGAGGAGAGGCGGCTTGGAGGGGGAACACTATCATGGCAGTGCTGGAAAGGCGCCGAACTTCAGCGTTCATCAGCCACAGCGAGTCACAACACATCCATCATGTAAACTGTGATGTGTGTTTAAGTTCTGTAACTGTAAATGGTTGAAAAAAGTATGTACAAAATTGTAACTGTTTACTAATATAAGAGAAACAAATGACTTTGCGAAGCTGTTGTGTGTAAATAATTAACTTCAGGGTTGCAACAGTAACTCCAGATGGAGGTTATGATCATGGTGAGAAATCCTGTGCAGGAAAATAAATCATCAAAGTCTCAGCTGTTCTTTTTATTAATAGCGCTTCCAGCATGGAATCGTGACCCTCTGGCGATTTTTCAGGGACCTTAAAAAGTTTTCTGTTCTACCACAGAGCACAGATAGAGCACAAATCTGTCTCTGTATCTCTGCCTCAGCGAGCCACAGAGCTGCAGCAGCAGAAAACATGCTAATTAAAAAGCTAAAAATAATCTCCTTCATTGAGAGTTTGCCTAATTAGGGGAAGACTTTGACTGGGCCGAGAGGATAATGGTACAGCAGTCCTGAGTGAGAGACGCAGATGGCTGTAGGGGAGGGACGCGTGGGACGACTGAACCACCACTCGGGCAGGAAGAGCCCTCCGAAAGCCGGCATCGCCGCAGCATCGGGTCTCATTACTCAATCAATCCACGTTGAAATCAGAGTCATGCCCACCCATGTTCACGCGGTACAGCTGAAGATCCTCCGGTACAGACGGCACGGCCCGAACGCCAGGCTTATTGTTCATACAACATCTCAGTTACAGTATACAGCTCAGCCCTTCTGGTTCTCCTCCCGTATTACACACTCTGTCCATCAGCCACAGAGTCGGCAACGTGGAGAACGACAGATCCAGACATGTCAGTGTCTTTTTCACATTTCCTCATGGAGAGAGACAGAGAGAAAGACAGGGGACAGAGAGAGAGACAGAGAGAGACAGGGGAGAAAAAAAGGAAAACAATAAAAGGGGGAAAAAGACACAGAGACAAAATTAAATAAATAAAGAGAAAGAAATAAGAAACAAAGAAAAACAAAAAAAAGAGAAAAAATTAAAGAACAAAACCTAAGAAAAACAAAAAAAGGAAAGAAAAAACAAAAATTAAGGAAATTAACAATTGAACAAAAAGGAAAAAAAGGAAAAGAAACACAAAAGACAAAGGACTAAACAACAAAGAAAGACAAAGATTTACATAAGGCACACACAATTATAGTGAAGAAGGGAAGAAAGGAACTTGAAAGAAACTAAAGGAAGAAAATGAATAAAATGAAAAACACAATGAATTGAAAAAAGGAAGAAACAACTGAAAAAGAGAGAAAGACAGAGGGAAAACCAGTAAAGACAGAAAAACAAACAAGAGAGACGACAAAAAAAAGAAAACATAAAATTAAGAAAAAGTATAAAGACACAAAGAAAGAAAAATAGAAAACCCCAAAGAAAGTAAGAAAGAAAGAATATACCACATTGATTTGTTATGGATTATTATTATTATTATTATTATTATTATTATTATTATTATTATTAAGAAGCACAAGTTGTGTGTTCGGGTGTGTTTACTCGGCTGTCTTGTGAATGTGAAACGGGTTTTTGTTCAGTCTGTTTAATACGTACACACTGATTAACCCTGATAAACATTAGATAATAACTCTGAGACTCTGTCTTACAGAATGTTACGTTTTCTTTCCATCAGTGTTTTTTTTCCTGCATGGTTTTAAACGGAGGAGACGTGTAACCCTCCCCGAGTGAAAGCATCTCGACTCGAGCATGTGCTGCAGACGGAGAGGCCGAGCGTCGCGGGGCTTCGGGTCAGATGAAATCTGATTAACTGCGGCGCTGCCGTGCTCTCTCTGACTCCGCGTGTCACATGTCACTCCTTCATACTTCCCAACAATAAGTCCCAGATGTTCTCTTTGCACCACTGGCTGTAAAATTCCCAGATTTCTTTTTAACCCAAGAGCAAGCGCTGTAAAGGATATTGATGGAAAATCCCAATGCTTAAAGAACCTTGTGATGGTGAGAGAGAGCAAAAAAAATTATCAGAGGAACTGAAGATCTTACATTTCATGAATTAGGGTTTCTTTTCCTCCGGTATCCTGTACAGTCATAAAGGTCTCGTCTCCCTCGACCCCACAATCTGCCCAACACACTCGAGTTTCAGCATGCAAACATCATACCAGTGGGATCGTTACACATCAGCTCACACACTGCACAGAATACTGATAAATACAGGCATTTACTACCAACTGTACAATCAGCACCATGATAATTGACAGATTAGTTAAACCATAACATGCATCATATTTCTTTAAAGGTGCCCTATTATGCAGAATTCACTTTGTAGTCTGGTTTAGATATTCAAATGGGTATCCCGTCTCAATGTATGAACAAAAAACGTCAAGAAAAAAAACGGTTCCTGCTGTTTGTCCTTTTTAGATTTTCGTATTAGTCAGGGATTAAATTGCAAATAATAGTTCTTAATTCATATAAAGCTCAGTAATTGCTAAGCGCTAATGGTAATCTAACAGGTTTTTTGCTGGACTAGGATAATCATTAGCAGTTAGCGGTCTTCATCAGCTCTTAGTTGTGTTTTGGAGTGGCCTAGTCAAAGTCCGGATTTAAATCTGATTGAGGTGCTGTGGCGTGACCTTAAACAGGACGTTCATGCTCGAAAACCTTCCAATGTGGCTAAATAAGAACAATTCTGCAAAGAAGAGTGGGCCAAAATTCCTCCACAGCGCTGTGAAAGACTCACTGCCAGTTATCGCAAGTGCTTGACTGCAGTTGTTGCTGACAACTGAGTTGCACAACCAGTTATTAGGATAAGGGGGCAATTACTTTTTCATATAGGACCAGACAGGTTTGGACATCTTATTTTCCTTAATAAATAAGTCCATTATTTAAAAACTGAATTTTGTATTTACTTGGGTTATCTTCATGTAATATTAACTTTCATTTGATAATTTTAATCGCTCAATTGTGACAAATATGCAAAAGATGAACAAATAAATTATATATATATATCAAAAAGGAGCAAATATTTGTAGTACAGGGGGCAGTGGTGGCTCAGAGGGCTAAGGCACTGAGTAATTGATCACAAGGTCGGTGGTTCGAGCCCCAGCTCCACCTGGTTGCCCCTGAATCATGGCTGACTCTGCACTCTGAGCCCAGTTACACTGGGATATGTAACGAAAGAATTTCATTGTAATGTATATGTGACAAGGCTTAACTTACTTTTTCACTGCACTGTTTATTTTGTTTGTCTGCGATGCAGGTGAGAAAAGCATGAAAATGGGAAATGAATGCTTGATAAAGTCCTAAACATGGACAGGGTCAGTCTCTGCATTCTGATTGGCTCTGGAAATTTCCACACTTCCTCAGAAGGGCCAACAGGGGCCGTCCATTTAAAGCTACATACACTGAGACAGCACATCTGGAAAAGTAAGTGAAACAGAAAGAAAAATCAAGCAAACAAACAAAAAATAACTTTCAATACTTTCAATGGACGGGGCACTTAAGCAGTGAAACATTAAATATATTTGGCATGTGGATGGACAGTAAGCTTGGGTTCGACAGATCGAAAGGTAGGATGAATTTACAGTATAGAGCTCCCCCAGGGTACACGAGTCCTTCAGGTAGCAGTTTAACACTTTTTTCTTTTACAGTACTTTGGGTGTGAGCAAACACTGCAATGTGTAAAAATTCCAGCTCTTAATGTTTGATTCAGACTGTACAAGTACACAGTAAATAAGAAGAATAATCATAAAACGTGACAAGTAATACCCTTATTGTCTTGGCCATGCACATCTATCTATAAAAAAATTTGAAAATTGTTTTGTGTAGCCTGTACGTTTGGTATTAGGCCCAACCTCCCTTCCATGGGATAAGATCACATGACCTGAGACCTCATTATAATTTTATTCAAAACAATCATCATGACGGACACTGAGCCGACTCACAAAAAAAGATTCTGGTTTTTTATAGAATCTTCAAAAAAATTAAAAAAACCTTCAAAAAAAATCTTTACTTTTAGATGGGCGTGTCCACAGGATCAGCCTTGTCCATGTTCAATTATGTGTTTATACAACACACTGTATTTGCTACATTGTATTACAAAAATATTATAGCAAAAAAATACAAATACATTGTATTTGTAACCACTTTTCGTCATAAGTTTAAGGCATCGTCACGGCTGACCCATTTGAAAAATCTAAAATCCCTCTGCAATTTTGCATCGTCAATTTATTGAGATCACATTGGCCCGATTTAATGGCGATTGTATAAATTCCCTAGAAAGAGTTTATCAAAATCCATTGGGTGTGTGTTTTGCAAATGACCCAAAATAACTGACTTCCTGTTGAGTGGAGCGACATGCAATGCAAAGACTGTTCAGCTCAATGAGTGTACCGGGTTTCATGTGATGTCACTCAGTATGATGTCACAAAAAAGTTATTAACCAACTTTTGACCTAAAATAATTGACTTCCTGATGAGTGGAGCCCATGACATGCAAAGTGAAAGTTGTTCAGCTCAATGAGCTCTAAATATGTAGACTCAAAATGACTTTTTGAGCATGTTAAGACCCCCAAATGCCAGGATGGTAGAAAAAAAATCCTTTAAAGAACAAGTGGGCCCTTTACACACTGACAACATAGAGCTAAGTTCATAGCGCTTAGGCCCTAAAAGAAAAAACTGAAAAAAGAAAGACAGCAAAGAAAGACAAGAACAGACGTCAGAAAGAAAGGAAGGAAAAAAGAAAACCAAAAGGACAAATAAAATAAAAACTATAAATTAAAGAAAAAAGGGAGAAAAGAAGAAATAAAAAAGGATAAATGAAAGGCTGGAGTACAGTGTAAGATGATCAGCAGATACAGTACTGAAATTAGGTTTTTAATATTAATATACAGAACAAATATAAAAATAACAATAGAAAAATGTATTAATTCATCACACTGTCCTAATGTCAATCAGAACTTTGTGTTCCAGGAATAAGTTTTATTTTTCTCGTCCAATTCCTGTTTCTGTCGCTGGATATCTGATCGGTCGCCTTCGCTGGAATCAGACAGAAGTTTATGAACCCGATGTAAGAACTATTAAACAAATAAGAAGCTTTGTAGTAAATAATGCATTTTTGAATAAGAAACATTGTCCATTTAACATTTATAATTTTAAGATTTTCACACACACGCACACACACACACACACAAAGAAAAGACGCATCCTTCTCCAGCACGTCCCACATTGTGCCCGAAGCATCAACAGCCATAAAAGCTGAAATGCAGAGAGTAAAATAGTGGATTTATCTCGTTAGCATTTCCTTTTCCCAAACCAAACGCGCACTATTCAATTAGCCGCACGCTCAAGGCCTCCAAATGGAGCGGCGCACGGGAGACAGCGTCCATTAAAGAGCAGCAGAGTCCTGCTCCTGCCTGCACACCACCTCTTTCTCTCCTTAATACACAACCATAAAACAAGCCCCGAGCAATTATGTATTTTATAGAGGATCATCTCAGGCCGCAGCACGAACCCACATCCGCCCCTGAAGAACAGCCCCGGTGCAATAACCCCGCGCGGAGACTACCCCCCCCCCCTCCCCCCGCTAATGGCAGCGAATGGAGCTGTGTGTGGTCTGATCTAATAACTCACTCGTCCTGACTCTAATGGCTTGTTTTTTGGGAACGTCCCCGATCTCTGTCCCCCTTCACTCTCTATCTCTCTCTCTCTCTCTCTCTCTATCTCTCTCTTGCTTGCCCCATTCTCACCCCATTGACCTCACCTCTCTTGTTCTGTGTTCTTGTCCCCATCATTCTCTCTCTCTTTTTCTCATCCCTCGATGTGTCCTTTCTTGTCATGCATCTCTCTCCTTTCTCTCTCTTTCTCTCTCTCACCCTCTCTCTCTCTCTCTATTTAACCTCACCTGTTTCTCTCACTCATCATCCATCTTTCTCTCTTGTCTCTTCCTCTCTCATCTCTCTCTCATGCCTTTCTTGATTTTATCTCATCCCTCTTTTTAATCTCTCTCTTGTCCCATTGCTCTCTCTGTCTTCGCTGTCCCCCTCTTTCAAACCTCCACATTTCTTATTTTCCTCTCTCCTCCTCCTCACTCATCTCTTTCCCGCTCTCTCTTACATCCCCCTTTCTTGTGCCGCACTCATACTTTATCTCCCTCTCTCTCTCCCCTCCTTGTATGTCTCTTGTCCCCATGTCTCTCTCTCTCCTTCCATTTCTCTCTCTTTCTCCACCTGTTGTTTCCAAAAAAAAGTCAGTTAGACATAAAAAGTGTGCAAATCTACATTTCTTTAAAGTAAACAAAACAATATAAATATATGTTGGTAAAAAGAATGTAAAAAGGAAAGAAAGAAAGGAATAATTGTCTTGATTCTTGATACAATGTCCTCTGTGTGTGTGTGTGTGTGTGTGTGTGTGTGTGTGTGTGTGTCCGTGTTGCTGGCTTCTCTGGACTGGGGGAAAAAAAGAGACAAGCGCGCTGCCGAATCTGGTTATTTTTCTCTCCCATGTGCACACACTGACTCATCACACTGCTTTCCCTCTGGCCTTAAAAAAAGCAGTTTCATTATCTTACCCTCTGTGTGTGAGCTATCTCTGACATGTTGTTCCAGAACATACACTAGTTACGCTGGAACTGACAGGCAGCATAGGCACAGGCATGATGTCATCAGGGGCGGGGCATCACAGAGGAACCGTCCAATCAGCAAACTGAATCTCCAGGATGAATTCCATGTTGTATGGACGAAAAGAAGGCGTGTGTGTAAAGTTTGTGGAGTGATGAAGAAGAGGTGATTATTCTCCTCTAACAATAAACGAACAGGGTGAATTTTTTGTTTTGTATGTCATGTGACACATTTAGTGTTCTGTAAAGCACCTTAGATCCTTTGATCTCATAGCAACTACAATCAGCCGTTTCATCACCAGACTCTCTCTTTTTTCTTCTCTTAAAGTTAATAATACAAAGTAATTTTCTAACAAAAGAAAGTTTTAAACTAATTATTTATATAAATGTTGAATCTTTTCCTGAGCACAAGTGACGTTTCCTCTACAGCTCAGAGTCAAACCCTTTATAACTTATAAAAATAAAAAAAAAACAGGCCTTTGTGCTAAAGTAGGTCAAAGTCTAGTCGAGGTTTATGTAATTACAGTATATTATTCATACAGCGTCACAAATTCAGACAGAACACAGCCTTCTGCTGCAACACCAAAACCTGAGCAGATCCTAATGCAGCATGGATGGATAGATAGATAGATAGATAGATAGATGGATAGATAGATAGATAGATGGATGGATGGATGGATGGATGGATGGATGGATAGACAGATAGATAGAT
>JAOVVA010000052.1:4170825-4176320 GCA_028565275.1 Leiocassis micropogon | reverse complement strand
CAAACTTAAATAATTCTTTTGATTGTGTAAAGCTGCTTTGCGACAATGACAATTGTTAAAACGCTATACAAATAAAACTGAATTGAATTTAATGGAGATTTATTTCACCCCCTGGGGCACATCATTAAGTGTTTAATTCCTCTTACAGTGCAGCAATTTACACCAAATCATATTTTTATATTAATTATTGAATGTCAGGTTGTTTTCAATCCATATTGTGTGTACATGTGGTGTGTAACGTGTGTGTTATCATGAACGCCACTGTACACACTCGCCCCGCAGCAGTGTGACACTGGAGACTCCTTTCACAGGGGGTCTTACAGAAAACATAAAAATATCACTGACTTTACATCAGGGATACAAAGCACTATCAGCACTGTCTGTTATTACTGAAGTGTGTGTGTGTGTGTGTGTGTGTGTGTGTGTGTGTGTGTGTGTAGTTCTGTATGACAGGATGAGGCTCTACTGGACAGGTCCACACGGGTCAGACACTCCACACCCTCCACCTTCAGACTGCATCACTCTAACATTTACAACATTACATTAACATTTACAAAGTTCAAACAACATGACCCCCCCCCCCCCCACCCCCAACCCAGCTCTCACTTCTGGACCGATTTCAACAGTTTCCTCAACAACAACAAGATGGAAAAACTTAATAATAAAAAAAGAAAATATACTGTATAACACACCTTATTTTCAGAGATGTGTTTTAATGGTACAGAACTGCACCCCTGGATTTGAGTGGGCGTCACTGACTCAAACAAAACGCCCCATGATTCAGGGGTTAAAGTGCCACCTGTGCCGTCATACACACATGGTGTTCCTGCAGCACTCCTCAGAGTTTAGTGTGTCAGGGCATATTATCCTGCTTAAGGAACGAGGCCACCGCCGTCAGGGAACACCATCTTCATGTACAAAACCAACGCTTGTGTTTCAGAGGGTGCGGCTACAAGAGCATCAGTGAGCTCAGGCACTGAAGTCAGGATGTCGATGAGGCTCCACTCATCCACTATAACACACTCTTCACACACCATGACGGCATGTTCAATACCATGTGTCAGGATGTCTCCATCAAGATGTCCTGACACATGATTCCTCACTCGCGTCTTGTCTGCTTCAGAGAGTTTGTCTGGTCCACCGCTAAGCTTTCAGATGCTCCGATTTCACCATCCAGTCAGACGGTATCTTCTGCAAATGTACAGCAGGAGGATGCAAAGCTGTACATGTTTGCTTTTTCCACCTGTTAGAATTAATTATTAAATTCAGGTGTTAAATTCAATCAGGCCCCTTATCCTCAGTAAAGGACAATCTGAATGCTTCAGCTTAACAAGACATCTTGGACGATGCCATACTTCACTTAACTTTGTGCTAACAGTTTGTTGAAGGCCCTTCTCCATTCCAACATGACTCCGCCCCAGTGCACAAAGCAAGCACTATAAAGACATGGTCTTCGATGTGGAACAACTCGACCGGCCCGAACATAGAGCCCTGACCTCAACCCCATCGAGCACCTTTGGGACGAACTGGAACAGAGATTGTGAGCCAGACCTTCTCCAACATCAGTGTCTGACCTCATAAATGCTTCACAGAATGAATGGGGACGAATTCACACAGAAACACTCCAACATCTTATGGACGGCCTTCACAGTAGAGTGTGAGCTGTTAGATCTGCAAAACCAACTCAAGGACCGCCTCCATACTGAAGTGTGTGTACAAATGATTTAGTCCATGTAGTGTATGTGTGGCTAAAAACTTGATCATGAATAAACTTGATCATGAATATTATATTATATTATATTATATTATATTCAGGTTTTTGACAGAAAAAGCAAAATTCCCCAAAAAGGAGAGTGTAATGTATAATCAGTTAATCAAGGACTAAATTACGCTGTAATTTCAGTTTATTATCCGAGTCCGTCTTCTGCAAAAGTTACAGCGGCTGCTGGAGGACAAAAACCCCGTTATCGTTCCTAAAAATACGGCCAGAGGTGAGAAAGTCCCGATAGTGCTTTGTTCAGCAACAGAAAGACCAATGAGGCACTTTGCATAAACCCTTAACATTACAGGTTCCACATTTCGTCCCTTTATACAGTCATTTGGAGTAAATGAGGCGTTTTGAGAGCTCCTAAACGCAGACTCAGCTTTGTGTAACAGCCGTGAATCTGCACCAAAAAAAAAAAAAAAAAAAAATCATTCCAGAAACATTAGACATTAGATCCCTGAGGTGTGTGTGTGTTTCTGGATCAGAGCAAAACCACCTGATTTACGGCTACGATATTGGACCCAACTTTCTGCACTTCATCGCTTTTTCAGAGTGCTATGTAAATGTTAAAGTGTCCATATATTTAAAAAAAAGGAACTAAGCACACGTCCAGCTTTGTAAAAATAAGCCTTGGGCTATTAGGCGATGCCTGGGGTGAGCATGGAGAAAACATTATGCACTGCTCCATCCGTTTAGGCATAAATTCAGCCCTAATTGTCGGCGAGGGGGGCAGAGGGGCGTGAGCGAACATGGGCGCTTCGTAATGGCTCTCGTAGGAACATTAGCAGGAGAAGCAGAAGCTCCAAATCCAGCGTCTCGTCCCCTCTGGTGGAGCCTGAACCCCTGACGCAGGGCCATAAAGCAACCACAAATGCACAGCAGAATGCTAAGGCCATGAACATTCGAAACCACCGGCGGTGGCGAGGACGAGCCCCGATACCCGATGAAGTCATGAGGAAAATGGAGCGAACTGACCGATAATGGCGGCGCTTAAAGTCTGAGGTGCTGATGCCGAGGGATTTTAGTGGTAAAAAGGCATTAGTGAGGCAGACGGAATGCGAATTAATAGCCAAGGATGCAGAGTAACTCCATCAGAAACGTGTTACTGATGGCTCAGCAGATAAAACATCAGAGATAATGTCTGCCGCAAGACCACTGCCACCGCGCTTTGGCCCACTTTAATCGTAATGGATGTGTTTTCAGGTTTTTTTTTTATTGTGTGTTTTTTTTCCCCCCGCAGACTGAAAACAATTTGAAGTATTAAAGAAGAACCACAGCAGGATCCATTAACCGAAACACAAGACAGGGTTTTAAATGAACAGATGCTAAAAGCTGGTTTGATGTAAGAGGTGCGATTAGGTGTGTGCACCAGGAAGTACAACAAAATATGGATGAAAATATGATTGTTTCTTTAACACAATCATTATTAGAATAGCTGAAGCTGTGCAGCTGTAAAGTTAGTTAAACTGGTATTCAAATGCAAAGCATGGAACATCACAAATAAGATCAGAGTATTTCAGAAATCTCGTACATATAAAAACATCAAAAACAACCACATTTCATTTATATAGTATTAACCATATATACGATTATGATATAATTTATTATTATTATTATTAGTAGTAGTAGTAGTAGTAGTATTCATGTATTAATAATAATTAGTTTATTATTAAATATTATTTATTATTAATAATTAAATATAATATTTTTTGTATTATTTATTTATTTATTATTAAAAATTATGAATTATCAATGCATAAATACAAATAATTTAACCGAAACTTTATTTAACGTTAAATATTAGTTCTATAACTGAGCGATCTGCTTTCTAGCTAACAGTCTAGGCATATTATGGCAAAAGTTTATAAAAAAGTGTAAAGTTGAGGAGTTTTGGGGGTGGAGTTAGTGTTTGTAGTTACAGTAGCCAAAACAGAGCGGGGAAAAAGCAATATTCAATTAAATAAATATTTAATAAATCAGGTTCACGTTTCTAGTATAATATACAAAAAGCATGTGTAATTGATAGAATTCATTTTTTGTGCAAATTGGAAAAATATTTAAAATCTGCTGTAAAAAATAAAGTCCACCATTGCTTTAAACTGGCAGAAATAGATATATGACCATTGTTTAGCTATAATGCAAATAGAGACTAATTGAATAGTTATGTCCCAAGTATGTCCTTCTGAACATGTCTACCAAGTTGGCTTTTCCAGGGACAGTCTGAAAACGATCCACACTGAATCACAAGCCAACGGAGCCAAAGCAAGGCAGAAAAAAAGAAAAAAAAAACATGAGTGTAGCTTCACTACTACATCCGCTAATTAATAACTAAATTAAAATGGACTCCATGCTGAGTGTTCGCTTTTAAACCTAATTAAAACAAAAACAAAAAAACAGACTGCTTGGAAGTGCAAGCTGACCGTACGCCGTGGTCTGTTCTTCCTGTAAATAACAAGAGGGCTACGTCTTTGACTTTAGGTGATACGTTGCTAAGAGACTAATGGACATGACACCATTTTCGGTTTCTTGACAAAAGCCGCATGCCTGTGGAGAGAACATGAAGAAGAGAGCAGGTCCACAGCAGGAAGGACGGTTTAATCCCAACCAGAAATGTTGGTTAAAAAGATGATGCGTATAAAATTCTAGAACTCTGGTTGGTCAGGTGAAGTTGATTAAATTCCTAGAACATTTTTAATAAGTTATCGTTGCTATAGTAACAGCTTATTGACGTTAGATTTAAAAAAAAGTGGGTGTGGCCAGGGAAGCGGAGCGGATTGCTGCTGCTATAACGTAAGTGAGAACAGAAACTGACGTGCTTCACAAACAACTGGATATAAAGTACGAGACGTTATTCCTTTCATTAATATACATTTGTCGGTAAATCACTGTGATATAAGAGAGAAATAAAAGACTTGTATAGAAGCATTTATAAGTGTATATATGATTTAATATACTGTAGCCTCCTACTTAGCACTCGAGACCTCAGAGAGAGAGAGATGTGAAAGAGTGAGACCGTTAAACACTAAGCATCCTGACCAATTTAGTAGGAAATGTGCACTTAAACCGAGGCGGGGAACGGTTCAGCGAGCGCGCTGCATTAGTGTGGAGATGTGGATGTGTTCAATATGCAAACAGTTTTACTGGCCTTCGGTGTGTTTTGTTGATTAAATGTCGCCGTGTTGTTCTTGTAGTACTGTATATGTTCCTGATGCGTCACTAATCAACTGTTGATTCCCCAGATTTTCTCTCTTTATTTAGTCCTGGCAGTTCAGGCGGCTCTCCTCCATCACCACCAACCAGGAGACCGAACGCTTCCTCCGAGGCACACGAAGACTGACGACGCCATCTTTTCCAACTGATGCACAGGGGGGCGGCGTAGAACACTTGGAGGGAAGTGCAACCCACCCACCTCTCACACACCACCGTAAACGGCTAGCACTGCTGGGATAGAGGAGAGAGAACGTATGCCACGCCTTCCCTCCTTCACATCCGACTTTTACTCCCTAGGACTGAATAAAAAAATCACTGTTAATCTCAGTACGAGTCACGAGTCGCTTCAAGTTTCTGGAGACGTTTCACCTCTTATCTGAAAGCCATGACAAATTCACAGATGATGAGAAGTGAAGCATCTTCAGAAACTCAAAGTAAGTCCAGGTGCCACTGAACAGCACCCTGAGGATAACGATGACCTGGACGAGTGGAAAACCTTCATCACAGTCACGATGGAATG
>JAOVVA010000052.1:4163325-4168325 GCA_028565275.1 Leiocassis micropogon | reverse complement strand
CTATTTATTTCCAGCAGCTTTTATTCATTTGTATTCCATTCAACTTCATTTAGCTTTTTTTGTTACTTATTTTTTTATTAATGCAATTTCTTTATTTATTTTGTACCTCTTGATTTTTATAAATAAAAATACAAAACACATACTTATTGATCATTCTTTACTTATTAAAAATTCATTGTAATTATTATGATTTTTGAAATGCAATGTATATATTGTAATTATTTACCGCTAGATTTGTTTAGATATTGTACCAGATAAATATTTAGTCATTTGTTAAAGCTTTTGGTTTATGTGCTAAAGGAATTTCCAGCTGCAGGACTGTCGCCCTCCGTCCCCATCCTTGTGCGTAATAGACTTTTATAATCAGTGTGTTATTGAGCATTATGCATCCCGAACATGTGCAATGTTTGCAAATTGAATTGGCGTCCCTGAGAGACTTTTAACCGGCGGCGAGCGAGCCAAGGTTATTTTCGATTTTCAACACAAAAGTTGTTTTGACTGAAATGTGGGAATGAAAAAGGTCATTTTTATTCAGGAACTGAAAACTGTTCTTGTGAAGTGTTTCAGAAATCAGTGTGTAATCAACTCTCCGCATGCTGCTGGTGTTGTGCCGAATCGGAGAGTAAATCAGTGCTGCTGAAGAGCGTCATCCACGTCCTCAAGCTGGAGTTTATATGTTTTATTTATTCAATTTTGTTTTGAAGCCTCAAAGCAAAGAATTCAAACACCCAAATTATTCAGACAGAGACGAGGCAGAACTCAAGTTTTCTGAAACCTCACCAAAATTACACTTTTTTATATTAGTTTTAACTGTAGTTCCAGAGGACATCCAGCAGGACATCCAGAGTCACCAATAAAAGAAAACACTAACATGGAAGGGTAAAAAGGGAAAAAGTCATTAACCGGGTAAAAATCGACACAAAACTGTTGCTATAAGAAACAGAAAGCAAAACTTCGCCTGGTTTCAAGTGAGTGATCAAAGGGGTATGAAGCCTTTAGAAGTCTGCTCTAATTTTCAGTAGGGCAGATTTAAAGTCAATGTATCCTACTAAAACAAAGGTTTTGAGCATAACCTGATTGAGCCATCTCTACCATTCGGTTGAGGTATCCTGTGCTCTAAAGAAGATCCACTAGATGCTGTTGGGTTTTAAATAGCATGCTTTTTTTAATTGCTTTGTGGAACTAATGCCCAAAAATATTTCTGCGGTTGCTCCATGACACAAAACGTTAGCATTTTATGTAATTATTTAATGACTTTTAAAGATATTTGTAAATGTGATCATAGTTTTACCATAAAGTGACATCTCAACCATTTGCTAAGTGACAAAACATTGATTATAACTGCTTTTTTTTCTTTAAAATGGTTATGTATTCATTCTGAACGAATGTTCACGATGTTCTCAGTGCAAACACTCAAACAACAAGCTCAGCTAATCACAGAACTCAGTTCATGTGGGGGAAAAAAATAACAGGTTTTGTCCAAGGATAAAGCATGACCTTTCCAAGTGTTTCCCTCGGTCAGAAAAATGTGAAACAAGAAGTGACTTTCCCCCGAGCACCATGCTGCGCTGAGAGGAGACGCAACACAGTCCTGTTAAATCGATCCACAGAGATCAGAGGTGTGGTCCATGCGGGCAGACACGCATAAAAATCACCAACCTGGTAACCACGGGTCTGAGTGTCCGGCTTGTGTTAGTTATACAGCAGAAATCCTGTACACTGTATAAGTAAGGCGGAGCAGGAGGCGCACGATGATGACATCACATAGCTGACATTCACTTAACTGATGTTTCCGTGACCCTGTGACCTCGTGATGTCCTCAAATTCTCAGCTCACCCCACTTGCGGCGATGTAGGGCAAATCAAGTGGACTGGAGGATGAACAGATTTACAAAATTATGTGCAGCAAATAACGACTCTTCATATTTAATTAATATAAATAGCGTTCATTTTGTATGGTTTGTGTCGTATGTTATTATAAAAAATATTTCATGCATCATTCATTAAAAAAATTGCATTAAATATTTTTTTTGTATTGTTTTGTAAAAAAAAACATTCGTTATTATTATTATTATTATTATTATTATTATTTAATAATTATAGCTGATATTGTATTTATTCTTTTTGTTTGTGAAAGCTGAAGCCTACAGTAAAATCAAACACTTATCTCCCCCCCCCACCCCCCTCCTAAAGCACATTTAAATAATTGATATGTTCTTAAAGACAGCGGGATTTGATTGATCTCCGTGTCACCATCTGAGGGAAGCAAGATTGAGGAATCAAGGAGGCATCAATTAGAGACCTGGGAAGCATCCAGGGACATCGATTAGGAGTCGGCCATCTTTAAAATCACATCAATTGTTTAAATACTGTCAGACGAAACGGGAACGACGAAACACACACAAACACACACACACACACACACACACACACACACACACACTTATAAAACTGAGTGACATGAGTCTATAGCATATAATAAATAATAAATCACACTTTAATAAGAACTTTTAATAAACAAGTACTAAATGATAATTGTATTAAATGTAAAACTGAGTAAAACTTGTGCATATGAGACCTCGAGTCGTGTGTGGAACCTCAGGCCAAAGAAGCCAAAACTCCTCGGTCGTGAAGATGTGGGAACACTTAAAAGTTACAGCTTTTCCGCTGACTGTTACAAAGCATGGACTCTGAAGACTCCTTCCACTAATGTCGAATAAATAAAGGTTCTTTACAACAAAAACGTCTCCATTTTAATTCATCATCAGTTAAATGCCCAGTATACACGTCCCTGTACAGTGTGTTATCAGATCTCTGCGTTCTGTTGGTGTTGTGCTGATTCGGAGAAAAAATCAAAGTGCTGCTGAAGAACATTGCTCAGGTCCTCAAGCATTATCTTCATATTGCATGTCCTTTATTAAATTTTTTTATTTAATTTAAGATTCAAACGTCAAAGCGATCCCCACGGAGACCTGATGATATCCCTTATATTTTTATGAAACCTCAATAAATAAAAATAAAGATAATAATAAATAGAAATAAAAAGGAATAAAAAATAAATTAATAAATACATACTCATACTGTATGCATAAGTCAAATCAATGTAAAAAACATGTACGTGTAACAGGTGTGCAAATAAAACATTTACATAAATTAATATTTACCAGAACAAAAGTTTTGGTATGAAACAGAGCACAAAATCTTTCCATGGACGAGTGACCAAAAGCAGATTATCCCTTTAATGTTCTTCTCAACCATTTGGTAGAACGCATTTTGTCACTATATCTTACTGAAAAATTTTTCGAATGTAACCTGATTAAGTCATCTCTACCATTTGGTCCCCTTCGGATTGTGTACTGTACACGTCCCTGTGAATGAGCCATTGCTACTGAAACAATACCATGAACGAGCGCATTAATATAAAACTGCTCTACTACATGTCAGAGATGCTGTTATAGAGAATTAATCTTCTGACACCTAATCCTAACACTTTCTGACTAATCAGATTTAAGAACATAACATCTCCATACACACACCCATAGAGTACAGTTGCCATATACGTAATACCGTGTAAATATACATAAAGTCAGAATCTTTTTTAAAACTGTAAGCATGCTGATCCTTGAACCAGATCCACTCTCATCGAGTCAGTAAATCATTTCTGTCCGGACTCTCATTTCATGATTTAATATAAAATCTGTAGGCATTTTAAAGCCACAACCCGGACTTGGCTTATGTCTCATTTTGCGAAAGTCAGGAGAAATCATTTAACAAAACAAATGATCAAATAATTTAAATAATAATTATTTACAGTCATCTCAGTGTTTGTTGCTTTATAACAGCATCATTTCCTTGTGTCTTAGCCCCGCCCATCGTACACACAAAAATATAGTATGCAACAAAAAAGAATACAGAAAACTGTGAACATTTTTCAGTGCTTAGATCATCTGATAAACGATCATCTGTTTTAAATGCAGAATATGAATTACAATTAAGACTATCACAAATTCTTTTCTCGATATCTTCACAGCAGCTCATTCTTAATTAAAGCACTTAATTTACCTTTAAACGAGATGCTGTTCAATCATGCAGTGAGTAATTGCAGATATTACGGTGTAATTGTTTTTAGGAAAAAGACACGCCTCCGGCGGGACGTCTCTGATCCACAGGTGACACCAACATGAGTGATTACGTATTCATTACAGCACCAGTAAAAACGTATCGCATGTTTTTCTAGTTGGAGTGTCTTACAGAGAAAGATGTTTTTTATGCATCACTGAGGCAGATGATATGAGGAAAAAAAGGAAGGCTACGGAGGTCACTTTCAAGAACTTACACAAGAACTTAAACAAGAACTTTGATAACAAGATAAAATCTATAGATAAAATCTACGGAACTATGACCATTTCTAGGTAATAAAAGTAAATAAAACGCATTAAAATACTGTTTCTGCTGTAATGTCTGGATTTGTTTATTACCTCATACCTGTAACATTTTTCTCTACCAATTGTCCTTTATAGATTTTAAAAAACTAAATTATATTTCAGATTATTTATCTACCCTGTTACCTGAACACACTCAATTTCACAACAATAAGTTACATCATTCAAATCTTTATTAAGTCAGGAAGAAAAAAAAGTAAAGCTTGAGATTTACAACGTCATTACAAAAAATGTTTAATAAACTAGATGCATTAATTTAGGAACAAACTGTTTATGTGCATCATTAACATGGAGGCTAGTCAGCCACATTTGTGCACTTGCTAATTTGCTTCCTGTTTTTGTATTGTGTCACGAAAGTTTCGCGTTAGTATCAGCGGTCAAATTATAAGCTTTTCCATTTATACAATAATAATATTAATAGCAATTAGTTTTTACGTTTTCATACTATTGGGCTTCGCTGAGAAACCTGAAAACCTTGTGTGTCTCTTTGGGATGCGTCTGGTGTCTGGGGACGGTTTCACTCTACCATGAAGACGGTTCTGGCCTCGACTGGTGTTGA